>RXID01014365.1:0-32516 GCA_005019695.1 Trichopus zeylanicus subsp. travancoricus
GTAAATTTGGTGACTCTTTACACTGTTGGCCCATTCTGTGGTGGGACAGATTGGTAAACTCGCTCCAGGAACAAGGTCAATGTGGTGCTGAATATCTCTCATTGGGTGTAGTTCATCAGGAAGATCATCGGCCATGATTTCCTTGAATTCATCTAGGAAGGATTGCACGCCTTTTGGAGTTTCAGTGGGCATTGTCTCCATTCCTTTCTCAATCACAACAAATATTTGGGATGTCTCTTTAGCCTCGTTTATAAATTTTGCACAATCAGGAAGGAGTGACCCTCCTCTTGTAAACTCTTGGGTCGACGCTCTTCGCCAATGGGGGTAAGGATAATTTTCTTTCCATCTTTGGAGAAGATGTAGCGATTGTCTCGCCCACGATGTGTAGAATCTCTATCAAATTGCCAAGGTCTGCCAAGAAGAATATGGCATGCATTCATCTCCACAACATCACAGGTTACCTCATCCTTGTAGAATTTTCCAATGAAAAAACAAATTTGACACCGTTCAGTTACCTTGGTTTCACCAACCTTTTTAATCCAGCCGATCTTGTAGGGAGAAGGATGTGATTCTGTCTTCAATTGAAGCTTGTCAACCATAGTCTTGGAGATGATGTTTCCACTGCTTCCTCCATCAATAATCATGTCACAGATCTTGCCATTTACTGTGCATCGAGTGCGAAAGATATTGTGATGTTGTAGGTTTTCCTCTTGCTTTGGGATGTACATCAGATTTCGAACTACTAAAGATGACCTTTCACCATCAGGCTCCTCGAATATTCCATCTTCATAGTTTTCTTGATCACAAGCTAGGTCATCATATTTTGAGTCATGTAAATTGTCAACAACAAAATTATCTTCAATAGCCAAGTTCACAGGTTGTCGTGCTGGACAAACATTAGAACGATGTCCAAATCTTCCACAACGATAGCACTTTAGATCAGGATTTGAACCTGGGTTCTTTGCTGATGTGGCATTTCCTGATGGCCTTGTAGGTCTATCTTCAAGACTCACTTGTGTGGGAGGTCGAGAAGGTTGTGTAGCTGCACCTCCATTAGGAATAGATTGTGCTCCTTTTGAATTCTCACCAATGGTTCTCCCCACCTGATTTCTGATGACAGGTCGCTCCAATTGGGATTCCACACGAGTTGCACTCCTCCCAGCCTCATTAACCGTCCAAATAGGGGTGAAAGGAAATCCTATCTTGGAGGGTTGTGCGTAGCCCACCGATGAATCGGCCACTTGATGAGATTCAGTTCTCTATTAGATTATGTCGTTCTGATAGGCGATAGAAACTCCTCAGCATATGCCTTCACACTACGATTACCCTGTCGACAATTTTGATATTGCTGAAAGAGTACCTGGTCATAATCTATGGGAAGGAATTGCTTTTCGAGAAGAGCCTTCATCCGTGGCCAGGCTCGAATTGGAGCTTTATTTTGGCGTGTCCTTTCCAACTGGATGCGTTCCCACCATGCTGATGCACCCCCCTTGAGTCGGTAAGCAACAAGCTTCACTTTCTTCGAATCTGGAATCTCCATGTAGTCGAAGAACCGTTCCACTTCAGCCAGCCAATCGAGAAAATCTTCGATCTGAAGTTGGCCATTGAAAGATGGGAGATCAATCTTCAAGCGAAAATCATGACGTCTATCATGCTCAGAAACTGTTCGGTGAAGGATGTCTTCAACTTCTTCATCGCTGGAATTTTCAAGGATTTGTAAACCCTTTGGATTCACTTGCGGAGCCTTTCCTCGACCAATTGGATCGCGAGTCACTTCATCGATCCGTTGACGTGGTTGATTCAGGCCTTCAAGTTGATCCATCCTTAGCATCAACCTTGCAAGTGAGTTTTGGATTGCCTCCATGGTCGAATCAAAATACTCACGGTTGATATGATTACCCACAGGAGCACCGTCCCTAGGGTTGCTGCTGGTTGCGTCGTCGTTAGACATTAAGCAAGGAGAGCCTCGCTCTGATACCACTTAACGTAGCAACAAGCGTGGTAGACGAGGAAAACACCGTTGCCTCTGTTAAGAACTCCTTGAATCCACAAGAAAGAGAGAAAATTCACTAAAGTAGAACTTTATTGAGAATAAAAGTTGTCTCCCGTCCATAGGACTGAAGGCCTATTTATACAAATACCAGAAATCCAATTTGAGTAAGTTTCTGGCTTTCCAAGTCCTAAACTGAATATAACTCAGTTTAAACCCATTAATTGGGTTGGTAGAAGTTCTAAATAAGTTAACCTACGAAAATAAAATCCTAAATAAAGAGTCATCCTTCCCAAGTCCTAAACTGAATAGGATTCAGTCCAAAATTGGTCTTGGGTTGGTGGAATCCGAGAATAAGACCTAAGACATCATAATAAGGAGAATTTTAAACATAGAAAGGTACTAAGTAAGGTAAATCCTAAGTTTAAATAGAAGAGTGAATCAAATCATTTGTCATGGCCCCTTGACTTCTGAATTAGCTTCTTTTGATATTCTTGAACTTCCTTTGAGTGTCCTACATCAACCTCCCTTGAGTTGGTAAGCAACAAGCTTCACTTTCTTCGAATTTGGAATCTCCATGTAGTCGAAGAACCGTTCCACTTTAGCAAGCCAATCGAGGAAATCTTCGATCTGAAGTTGGCCATTGAAAGATGGGAGATCAATCTTCGAGCGAAAATCATGATGTTTATTATGCTCAAAAACTGGTCGATGAAGGATGTCTTCAATTTCTTCATCGCTAGAGTTTTCAAGGATTTGTAAACCCTTTGGATTCACTTGCGGAGCCTTTCCTCAACCAATTGGATCGCGAGTCACTTTATCGATCCGTCGACGTGGTTGATTTAGGCCTTCAAGTTGATCCATCCTTAGCATCAACCTTGCAAGTGAGTTTTGGATTGCTTCCATGGTCGAATCAAAATACTCACGGCTGATGTGATTACCCACAGGAGCACCGTCCCTAGGGTTGTTGCTGGTTGCGTCGTCGTTAGACATTAAGCAAGGAAAGCCTCGCTCTAATACCACTTGACATAGTAACAAGCGTGGTAGATGAGGAAAACACCGTTGCCTCTATTAAGAACTCCTTAAATCCACAAGGAAGAGAGAAAATTCACTAAAGTAGAACTTTATTGAGAATAAAAGTTGTTTCTCCGTCCATAGGACTTAAGGCCTATTTATACAAATAAATTTGAATAAGTTTCTGGCTTCCCAAGTCCTAAACTGAATATAACTCAGTTTGAACCCATTAATTGGGTTGGTAGAAGTTCTAAATAAGTTAACCTATGAAAATAAAATCCTAAATAAGGATTCATCCTTCCCAAGTCCTAAACTGAATAGGATTTAGTCCAAAATTAGTCTTGGGTTGGTGGAATCCGAAAATAAGACCTAAGACATCATAATGAAGAGAATTTAAATATAAAAAGGTACTAAGTAAGGTAAATCCTAAGTGTAAATAAAAGAGTGAATCAAATGATTTGTCATGGCCCCTTGACTTCTGAATTAGCTTCTTTTGATATTCCTGAACTTCCTTTGAGTGTCCTACATCATGAACTTATCTAGATGGATGTTAAAATAACTTTTCTAAATGAAATTCTTGAAGAAGAAATATGAATTAATTTGCATGATTTGTCAAAAAAGGTGATAAAACAAATTACTGTAGATTGCATACATTTATTTATGATTTGAAATAAGCATCTCGACAGTGGTACTTAAAATATCATGAGACAATTACAAAATTTAACTTTTAGAAGAATGTGACTGACAACTGTGTGTACATAAAAGTCAATGGAGTAAAGGTTAGATATTGATGCTTTATATTTATGATATCTTATTGGTTGGTAACTAACTAAATTTCCCCACAGAGACTGAAAAATATTACGTATAGTCGTTAAGATGAAGAATCTTAATAATGTTTTATATGTCTTAGGTATTAAAATCTATAAAGACAAAAAGTATTGATTATTTGGGCTTTATCAGGAGATATATATTGCTAAAATTCTACAGAGATGTGACATAGATAATTACAAGCCTAAAAAATTACCTATAGTCAAAGGTGACAAGTTTAATTTTCAATAATATCCTCAAAATAAATTTGAAAGACGAGAGATATAGAAAATTCTTTATGCATCAATTGTTAGAAGTTTGATGTACTTGATGATTATTACTTGTCCATATATTTTTTTTATTGTAGTACTTCTTGACAAATATTACAGTAATTTAGCAATGGCTCAATAGAGAGTAGTTAAACATTTTTTGCTATTTAAAGAAAACTCAAAGTTATGTCCTTTTTGATAGTTGTAAACCATTAAACTTTTTGAATACACAGACTGCAATTGAAAAATATGTGAGGATGTTTTGAAGTTAACCTCTGGTTATGTATTTACCTTGGTAAAAGAAGTTATTTCATGGTAGGATGAAACATAATAACACTACTTTATCAACTATAGAGGTAGAATATATAGTTGGTTGTGAGTCCAATAAATATGCTATATGGTTAAAATATTTTCTTTCAGACCTCAAGATAGTTGATTATGTTGATAGGCCAATATAGATAGTTAGTGATAATGATACAATTATATCTCTCACTAAAGATGTTAGATGTCATTCTAAAACAAAACATATTGAGTTGTAATTTCATTATATTTGAAAAAATATTCAAAAAAGATATTATTGTTTCACATATTTCTTCCCATATAGATAATTCGGCTAACACAATGACTAAAGTTCTTACACTAAAAAAATTTAAAGAGCGTATCAATCGTATCAAGATAGTTTGTAGAGATGATATCATATTTTGATTATTACATACAACATACTTGTTTATATTCTATTGATTAGTAAAATGTTAGTTTTCTCATTTGAATTTATTCCATTAATGAGTTTTGTTTTTAGTCTTTATATTCGGAAGATGGAGTCCTTGGGAATGTGGTGGGTTACTAGGTGGATTGGTGATTACCACTTATTTGAGAATCTAGTAATCATGTATAGGTAATTTATGGAATACTTAAGGTGAAGGTATAATTAGGCATTATATCTATTTTATACCGCTCATTTGGATGATGTGTATTGTCACTTATGAGATATCCTCAGTAAAATTTGTACATCTAAATGACATATTTTTGAAAAAAGCACGAAACGAGAAGACAGTCAGAAGAAAAAATATGAGAATTTTTACTAGTATTATGTTTTATTATGTGTCTTGTTCTATGAGCATATTGTCTATGCTTGTCTTTTAATATTATTTAGCATAATTGAGGTAATACTCTACTTGTTTTGATATGAAAATGATTAGTATATTATTCATGATTGGACATATATAAGGACTGTTGAGGAAAAGTAGTATCCATTGTCATTCCATATGAATTACACAGTTGGGATCCCATATGAAAATTAATTTCTTAAATAAATTTAATTATGCATTTTAGGTCAAACAATTTATAAATATAGTGAATAGTTCAAATTTAATTGTTTAATTAAATTTAATAGCATAAACAGTGCAAAAATTTTATTAATATGCTCAATTAGGTGTTCTACGATCGATATAAATATTTTATTATATATTTAACATCTATTCTCATTTTGAGATCACCTGATTAGAGGATAAAATTTATGGGCCTAAATCTAATTAAAACATTAGTTTTGGATAAATTTATTTGGACTAATTTCTAATTAGATCATTTTATAAAAGATTTTACGTTAGTTATAATTTTAAAATCTTTAAGAGGTATTTTGTAAAATTTTTATAATTTTTTTGCCTAAATTACTCGAAACTTTATCTCAAGCTTCTTGAGAGAGAATTTTTTCTTTACTTCAAATTTTTCTCCTCTCTGACTCCTTCATGAAAAGAGATAAAAATTAATGTGAATTTATTGGAATTCGTAGGAAAAGACTTTGTAATTTTATTATTTGATTTTATGAATTCTAAAATATATAAATTTATTTTATGTAATTTGCGTGTAACTGTAGGACGTGGTGCCTAAAGAACTCACTTCATGCGTAGCTCTGTACAATCCAGCAAGCTATATATATTATCTCACCCATACAGCTCACCGGTTCTATTTCTTTGCTCCCTGATTGTACTCAAGGACCGCATTGGACCACAAAGCTTGCTATGTTTGTCTCCGGGCAACACTTCAGATCCAAAGCTTGTGATGTGTGGGTGGTACCAGACCCAAACTTCAGGCCATCCAGTTATTGAAGGAATAAACTCCTGTGTCATATTTCTATCGAATATGGTATATCCTATTGGACCATTTGCATTTGCCTGTCACTGGTAAAGTAATACTTGTCTGTAAGCCATTTATTTGTCTCGAGCAGCTCAGGAGCTTGGCCTTGTTCCCATAAACACTCAAGCATCTAAATAAAACAAAATCCAGATTAAAAGTCAGAGAAAAAACAATCAAAAATTGGTGACATAATCCTTACCAAATAGTTTCACTGGGGGTGAGTGCACTGTTCCGTGCAATTTTGTCTAACAGCTGTTGTTGTCCTTGGGTACTATTCTTAACTCAGTCCATCCCGCACGCTCCGCATTCAATTTATATACATACATATGTATATGGATTACAGATTGCATCACCCATTTGGCACACGTGTCTGGTAGGTAGCTGATCAGAGATACACCACCAAACGCCACACAAGTGTGGGACAGAAACTATAGTCATGAAATTACATATATGCCCCTCTAAAAATTAGAAATATCATGTATATCCTGCTAAACAACATTAATTGCATTATTGATATATTCCCCACAAGAAACCTACGGAAAAAATACCTAGTTAGGTGCATTATTTATATACTCCCCAGATTGTCTTCACCTACACCAACATGGACAAAATATTGAGCAGAAGAAAAATAACATCAAACAGCCTGTTGATGGGAATCAGCCAAATCACCAACTACAAATAGTGCACTGCCTTGATGCCCGTGCTACCTAACAGCAAACAGGTGATTTAAATAAAAGAAAATATGCTGAGTAACACAAATACATGTATTGGTATTCTACATGCTCCAGAAATAAACCAAGGAACTGAGGAACCAATTTATTTTAATCAATCCTCCATCATTATACCCAAGAAGTATGTAGGTCTACCTGTCAAGAGTTAAAATCAGATGCATTGGACTGCTGTAGGTCTCTGATGAAAAAGAAAGCACATGCATCTTTTTTTCCTTTTTTTTAGCTCCTAGAAAAGACCCTTTCACAGCCTACTCACAAATTGCACATAGATAGGGACTAGACATGGGATAAAAGGTTCCAGATCGTAGAATGCTGAGAGATTTCGATATGTATAAAAAATTAGCTTATATATAACAACTATGAATAATGGTCATAAGTGTCAAACAATGCTCATACATCACCTCTTGGAGAATTTATAGATATCAATGTTGTCACGCTACCATCATATCAACAGCAATAATGCAAACAAATAGAAACAAGGAATCACCAGTGGCCATTCTTCTGAAACGCGGGAGCAAGGGAGGGACAAATAAGAAACACCTATCACAAGCACCCATAAGTGAAATCACCCGAAGCCTCTTCAACCAACTCAACTCCTCCAAAACCTTCAACTCAATCTCTACTGATCTCATCTAACTCTCCCCACAACAACACAATCCATTCTCTTCCAACAACCTCCTTCTACTCGATCTACTATTGCACTGCTGATGCCAACCTTGGCTGACCATGATGTAGGACACTCAAAGGAAGTTCAGGAATATCAAAAGAAGCTAATTCAAAAGTCAAGGGGTCATGACAAATGATTTGATTCACTCTTCTATTTAAACTTAGGATTTACCTTATTTAGTACCTTTCTATATTTAAATCCTCTTCATTATGATGTCTTAGGTCTTATTTTTGGATTCTACCAACCCAAGACTAATTTTGGGCTGAATCCTATTCAGTTTAGAACTTGGGAAGGATGAATCCTTATTTAGGATTTTATTTTCGTAGGTTAACTTATTTAGAACTTCTACCAATCCAATTAATGGGTTCAAATTGCATTGTATTCAGTTTAGGACTTGGAAAGCCAGAAACTTACTTAAATTGGATTTTTGCTATTTGTATAAATAGACCTTCAGTCCTATGGACGGGGGAACAACTTTTATTCTCAATAAAGTTCTACTTTAGTGAATTTTCTCTCTTCCTTGTGGATTCAAGGAGTTCTTAACAGAGGCAACGGTGTTTTCCTCGTCTACCATGCTTGTTGTTACATCAAACCACCAGAGAAGAACAAGCATGGTCGATTGTCTATGTTACAGCACACGCACTAGCCTTTGTGTGTGCTTTAAAAATGGCATCTCACCCAATCTCTTGCAAAGTTGCATTGACACAGTCAAAGAGAAGCCTCTGGCTTGACCTCTTCTCCTTGCACTTTGTCTCTTCTTCTTTATGGTCAAGTAAACTATCTAACGGCATTTGATTCGAGGGGCTATCCAATGAGTGCCATTTTGAGAAAATATTTTTGGAAGTTTTGCTCTCCAAGTTGGCAAATGAAAGTAACTTCTGGACAAAATCAAATCTTTCCTGATCCTCTTCATCTGTCCTGAATGCAGATCTTGTGTGTTTCAAGTGATTTGGCATTGATGTTTCCTTCCATGTGTCTTCCCATGACAAGCAACGAGCAAGTGATTCCATGGGTGAGATCCAGACAATGCTTCTGCAAGGAAGTAATGTAACATTACCGATTAGTTTTGCATGGAATGAAGGACAAAAATGCAGAGATAACACAAGAACTTATGCAGGTGCCCAACATGGAGACTTTGAGAAGATTTAGATGCAATATTTTCAGGATCATCCTCAAATGATGCTTCAAGAATAGAAACAGGACTGGGCTGCTCCTGATTCTCACCAGGCCTTTCAGAGGTCCCGGATTTCTCAAGAGAAAGAGTAGGCTGCTGATCAAATAGTTGCCTTTTCTAAGAAGGTGGCTTGAGAAGATGGTTTATCAAGGTGAGGTATTATTTACTAGACGCATGGATCAGTTAAAATAACATAATATTGGACTACTACAAAATTGAAGACTGAGGAAACAATAAGTGCAAGTACGACATGCCTCAGCATCGACAGTACCATTTTGTCTCATTTTTTATTGTAGCATATTATTGGAATTCGCAGCGTAAAAATTCACGAATGACCTTATTCTCAAACAATACAAAAAATGAGAGGTAATACAAGATAAAAGAAAATAACAAGATAAAATATAGTGATATACGTGGTTCACTCAAAATCAGGTTACGTTCACGGGAGAGCGACAAATCTACTATCAAAAAATTTTACAAGAGTTTACAAGAAAGACTGTACTCTTTCTTATTCAACTAAACTCTTTCATCAAGTCTCAGTAACACCTCCACTTTTCAAAGAGAATCTCCAATAGAACACTATGAGAAATCACCACGAGAGACTACTGAGAAACACTAGAAAAGACCCATACAACAGAAGTGATGCTCTCTCTCTTTCTCTTCTCTCTATTCTCTCTAGTTCAACCTCAGCACTACCCCCACTAAATCCTATGTATTACTAAAATATTTATAGGCTATTATTGAGTTTGAGTTTTACTCTAATTATAACTCCTAATATTACAAATAAATCATAAGTTTGAATCCAACTTTGGATTCTTATTTTAACTCAAACTCTAATCCGAGTTTGAGACACCTAAAACTCAATAATATTCACATTGACTTGAACCAGGTGTGTCATCATCACAAAACTTCATCCATCATCTCTCATTCAGCTCCTTCCCACGGTTGTCTCATTTCACTGGCTATCCTCTCATCGTACCATGTTCGCAACTTGCTTGCATGCCTACTCTTGCGTGCTGCTCGCACAAGACCTCTGCCGCCATGGTGCTATGCAGCCCCCTTGTGTAGCCACCATCACACTATCTTTCGGTCATTGCACCACCTACAAGTGACTCTTCATCACTATCACACAATCTTAGCCATCTCACAGCCTCGCTATGTCCATCTCTCTGCTGCAGGACCAGCCCCAATTACACCCCGTGTTGCTTTCCAGCTCACCGACCTAAACCCCGCCTTCTAGACACACATGCATCCTATTCCCGTACTTGCTGGCCTTCACCTCCCAGCTTCTTGGCCATACTGAGCCCCAGTTGAGATGCCTTGTTGCACCTCATCAAAGGCCACCCACTATTGATCTGAGTCCTAGTCGCCATTAATTGAGAGCCCTACATGGGCCCTTTGTCGGCCTCTCCCACTCTGGCTGACCCATGCCTTGTGTGGCCCTTTGCCTGCCTGCTCTTGCACTCCCTCCTACGAGCACCGCTGGCCTATTCTTGTGCCTCACTTGTTCTTCATCTTCTTCTGGCATAAGGCAAAATTTATCTTACCGTTAAACTTCTCCATCTCAATAAGAACTTTACCATCTTGGTTGTTTGTTCCTAAACTCTGATATCAATTATTGGGATTTGCAGTGGAAGATTCATGAATCACCTTGTTCTCAAACAACATAAGAAATGAGAAGTAATGCAAGATAAAAGAAAATAACAAGATAAGACACAATGATATACGTGGTTCACCCAAAATTGGATTACGTCCATGGGGGGAGCGATAAATCCATTATTAAAAGTCTTTACAAGAGTTTAAAAGAAAGATTGTACTCTTTCTTATTCAACTAAACTCTTTCATCAAGTCTTAGTAATGCCTCTACCTTCAGAGAGAATTTTCAAGAGAACACTACGAGGAACCAACACGAAAAATCACCGAGAAACACTAGAAAAACCCACACTTGAAAACTGACGCTCTCTCTCTTTCTCTTCTCTCTATTCTCTCTATTCCTCTCTCGTTCTCTCTCTAGTTCAACCTCAACACTATTCCCACTAAACCCTATATATTACTAGAATATTTATAGGCCATTATTGAATCTGAGTTTTACTCTAATTATAACTCCTAATATTACAAATCAATCATAAGTTTGAATCTAACTTTGGATTTCTACTTTAACTCAAACTCTAATCCGAGTTCGAGACACCTAAAAACTCAATAGCATATGACAAGGAATCCAAGATAGAATTTTCAACAAGGCTAAATGATCTTTCTTCAGGTTGATTCATGTCAACAGCATTTGAAATCTCATCTTTCACGCTAGTAATCTCAGCATCTCTAGACTTGAGTCGATCATTAGAGATCTCTGAAGAGGAAGGAATGGATTTTGCTTTACTAGATTTCTTATTCCTTGAAAAGAACAGACTTGAGACTTTTTCCTTTAATGATGATTTCCCACTCCTTGACTTCATCTCCTCCTTTGGAGCAGTATATTTGCTAATTGGAGAGTTGCAGGCTCTGACATTCAGCTCAATGTTATTATAAGTTAAAGAATAAAGTGGGACTAATTTTGATCTTGATAAATTCATTGCAGAGCTCTCATCGGTAGCTCCACTAGGTCCAACAAGAGACTAACAGGCTGCATATGACTCAATGTCTTCATCTCCACCACATGACCTACTACTCAGAAAACCAAGTCCTTTAGAACTCTCTTCTTCTTTCCTTACCTCAGGAATTGCAAGCATCTCACCCAATGTGCTGGAACTTCTCCTGACTTGCTACTGTTTCTGGATAACTCCATTGGATGTAACCAAAGCCCATCTCTCAGAAAGGCATTTTTTGGCTTCTCTGATGACTAATGACTCGTGTGAATAAGATGCACGACTAGCAGTTGAAAATGTGTTAAGGACTACCAAACCAGTTTATGTAGTCCCATGAATGCCGTGACATTGGAGTGGAAATATCTGAGTCACTTAAATTACCAACTGCTTCCTCAATGTAATCCCATTCTGATCTATTGAAAGAACTCTCATCCCCAACATATCCATTTGATAATACTGAAGATAATAGGGAATCTCTTTGCGGCTGCTATTCATAGTTTTCCACATCTGCTGAGTCATCTCCTTGGCTATCGTTCTTGATCCAATAGCCTCCTCAACTTCAAAAACTTTGCAGAAATCTCTCTCTTCTAGTGATTTTGAAAAAGAAATTTGGCTAGTTGCCACAGCATTGAAGTCACACTGCTTTCCGGGACTAGGGTTTAACACCACTATCCTGGTAGGCTGACACAAGTTTTCTGACTTCAAATAGTCAAGGTTAGAACACCTACGATGTCTGTACATATCTTGTGCATGCTCACTAATGGCTAGATGTTGCTGCATGTTTACCTGGTTCACACCTTTTATATCAATAGCTTTTGATGGTTTCAATACAGATAATCCATTTTGTCTGAACAGGTGGAGGAATAGGCTGCATCTCAACTAGATGCTTTGAGAACAGAGGATTTGGTTCTTTGAGAAATTTGAGGGACAAATCCCTATTTGAACTTAAAACTTCAAGTGCATCTTTGAACTCCTTGGACTGAAGAAGCTTTTCATCTGTTGCTAGATGTTTTGCTTCCTGATGTAGGACACTCAAAGGAAGTTCAAGAATATCAAAAGAAGCTAATTCAGAAGTCAAAGGGCCATGACAAATGATTTGATTCACTCTTCTATTTAAACTTAGGATTTACCTTACTTAGTACCTTTCTATATTTAAAATTCTCTTCATTATGATGTCTTAGGTCTTATTCTCGGATTCCACCAACCCAAGACCAATTTTGGACTGAATTCTATTCAGTTTAGGACTTGGGAAGGATGAATCTTTATTTAGGATTTTCTTTTCGTAGGTTAACTTATTTAGAACTTCTACCAACCCAATTAATGGGTTTAAACTGAGTTATATTCAGTTTAGGACTTGGGAAGCTAGAAACTTACTCAAATTGGATTTCTGGTATTTTTATAAATAGGCCTTCAGTCCTATGGATGGGAGACAACTTTTATTCTCAATAAAGTTCTACTTAGTGAATTTTCTCTCTTCCTTGTGGATTCAAGGAGTTCTTAACAGAGGCAACGGTGTTTTTTTCGTCTACCACGCTTGTTGCTACGTCACTTCCATAAATTTTTGGCACACAAGGGCCATTCTCTTTTCATTGGAATTCTCATTAGATCTCTCTTTACATTGAGGCTGATCCTTGATGTGATTGATTTGGGAAGGTTGAGCCACACTTCATATACATCTGTATACTCTTTTTCATGGACATATGACTGAGTCCTGCATAGCAATGGACTGCTGAAATAGCATCCTTCCTCTAGGTTACTAGACCAAGCTGGTCTTCCATCTGAAGAATCCTCATGCATGCTTATTTGGGCATTTATAAATGGCTGATGACTGGGCATGGAATCAAGATCCATTAGCATGGCAATAACACTCGGCAGTTTCTTCTCAGACTCCATTTCTTTCGACATCTCCTGTGCTATAAGCATTTTCATTGGTATTCCACTTGATTTCTTGTTAGAGGAGCTCCTCCTTGGCTCTTTGACCATCTGAAATGTGAACTAACTCAACGACTAGAAGAAAAATCATTTACAAGTACCAATCAATGTAACTAGAAAAAGCAACGTGAGAGGGAAGGAAGAGGGAGGGGGTGTTCGGGAATAATGTCAAGTCATCAGTTAGTGTTTGGGATCAAATTCAAACATCGGAGGCATTTTAGGATATTTTTGGACATTTGTCGGGCACTTTGGGGTGTTTCTGAACTTCCAAAGATCATTTCAAAACATCTGCGGGCATTTTGATAAATTAAAGGGTATTTTTATAAATATCCCAGCAACTTTACTATGAATGTACATCACATCGGGGCATCACGCAATATATGTACATCCCATCTATAATAATATCCCTGTTTGTGGTTGTCCAATTTACCCACTTTTCCCTACTCTACTTTCAGATGTCCTCCGATCTACCCACTTTTCCCTATTGTATGTGGTTGTTTGATCTACCCACTTTCCCCTACTCTTGAACTCGGAGGGTTCAAAGGTGCTCTGGGAGTAGCTTCCCAACCTCAAAGTGGGACACGGTGGATACCGGATAATAGTAGGATAGCAGATACAATAATGTATACTTATCCTACAAGTATCCTACTATATCTAGTATTCTCCAACATATTGTCTCATATGCTCCAGTATTCGCCTCGTATCTGACCCGAATACACTCGTATCTCCCCTAAATCCTCAAGTATCTTACTCGTAGCCACCTATTTTAAACTTGTATCAAATACATATCTGACCTATATCCTCCAAGCTGTAATAATGTCTATCACTAGAGTCTCATGGATGACATCACAGATAATGAAGAGTGTCATGAGGTTCATCATAGTGGGCTTGAGAGGGACTTCATAGTCAACCATGGACATCATGATAGCCATCATGGGATACCCTTACCAGAGTGAGATATGGTGGATACTAGATACTTTTGGTACAAGTTGAATAATGTGATCTACATGTATCCTAAAAGTACTTTAGCCGTATCCTCTGATATCATCTTGTATCCAATATGTATCCTCCCATATTCATTCCATATCAATCTGTATCCTACTTTTATCCATGTATATCCAACCCACATTGAACCCATATCCTTGATGACTATTATGACATCAACCACAATGGCCTTGGAAGGAAGTTCATGGTCGATTATGGGTGTTGTGACATCTGTGATAGTGGCCTTGGGAGGAAACTTCATGGTCAACAACGGGAGTCATGACAGTCATCATGGGGTACTTATATTGAAATGGGATACAGTGGACATCGGATATTAGTAAAGATACATGCCAGATATGATGATTCATGAGTATCCTACATGTAACCGTAGCCTCCTGTATCTAAGATTCTCCAATGTATCCTGTATCTATCATGTATCCGACCCAAATATAACCATAGCTACCCATTATCCTCTTGTATCTAACATTTGTCCACCTGTATTCGACTTGGGGTGTTCAGGGTCAATCTAAAGCTAACATTGGGTGTTTGGATATTCGATTGACTTTCGGGATCAACATCAACCCAACATGGGGCATTCAAGAGTAATTTAAAGTCAAAGAAGGTTGTTCGGCAATAATATGAGGTGAATCAGGTGCATTCAAGACCAATTTCTAGCAAACTGTGAATGTTTGGGAGCAATTTCAAGTCAACTAGGGGTGTTTTGGAGAAATATGAAGCAATAGTGGGCAATCAAGGGCAATTTCTAGCCAATCAGAGGTATTTGAGAGATATTTCAAGCCAACTAAGGGAATTTGGGAGCAATTTTAAGCCAATTAAGGATATTAGGGAGCAATTTGAGGCCAATCAAGGACATTCATGCGATATTTCAGGCTAATCAAGAGTGTTTGGGTGCAACTTCAAGTCAATCGAGAGCATTTGGGAGCAACTTCAAATAAAATTGGGAGCATTTGGGAGCGATTTCATGCCAATCAAAAGCATTGGGCAGCAATTTGAAGCCAATTGGGGATGTTAAGGAGCAATCTCAAGCTAATCAAAGGAATTTAGAAAAAATTTCAAGTAATCAGGAGGAGTTCAGATACAATTTCAAGTATTAAGAGGTACTGTGAAGCAATTTTGAGCCATTGGGGGCATTCAAGAATAATTTCAAGTCATTGGGGCATTCAGAAATATTTTCAAGTTATCTGGGATATTCAAGAATAATCTCAAGCCATCCCAAGGCATTCAAGAATGATTTTGGATCGTCTAGTGTATCTAGGAGCGTTCAATTTTGTACCATCCGGGCATTTAGGAACAATTTCAAGCTGTTGAAAGGTGTTCAAAGACTGTATCAAGCATTTTGAGTGTGTTCGAGAATAATATCAAACTAACTGTATGCATTTGAGAATAATTTTAGGACAACTAGGCACATTTTGGGACATTTAGGCCAATTGGAGGGCATTTTTGGACATTTTTGAACATTTGGCGGCATTTCAGAAACTTTTCTGACATTCTCATAGCATTTTGTGACATTTTAAATGTCCACTAGGAATTTTTGAGATATTTTTGGACATCCATGGGGCATTTCAAAATAATTTTTGTCATTCATGGGGAATTTTGGGACATTTTCAAATATCTGAGGGGCGTTCGGAAATAATCTCAAGTGAATTAGGAGCATTCAATAGCAATTTCAAACCAACCATGGGCATTCAGGAGCAGTTTTAAGCTAACTAGGAGTATTTTAGAGAAATTTGAAGCCAATTTGGGGCATTTGGAAATAATTTCAAGACATTTGAAGGTGTTCGAGAACATGTCAAGCCATTGGGGGGCATTCGGAAATATTGTTGGACCACGCATGATATCAGAAGGCATTCAATAATAATTTCAGATCATGTAGGGGCATTTAGGAGTAATTTCAAGCCAAATAGGGGCATTCGATAACAATGCTAAGCCACTTAGCGGCATTCAAGAGTAATTTCAATCTTAGTCATAAAATTTGGGAGTAATTTTAAACCAATAGGGAGTGTTCTGGAGTAATTTAGGACAATCGGGGGTATTCAAAAGTAATTTTAAGCCAACCAGCGATGTTCAATAGATATTTTAGGCCAACTAGTGGTGTTCAAGAGCAATTTCAAGCCAACCAAGGGCATTTGACAATAATTTTAAGCCAATTATGCTCTTTTAGGAGATATTTTTGGGCAATCAATGGCATTTGGGAGACATTACAAGCCAACTAGTAGGGTTTGAGAGCAACTTCAAGCAATTTGGAAGTGTTCGGGCACAATTTCACACAAACTGGGAGCATTCGGAAGCAATTTCATATCAACCGGGAGCGTTCAAGAGCGATTTCAAGATAACTTGTTGGTAATCTTAAACCAACTTGTGGAGTTCAGAAAAAAAAAAAAAGCAATTCGGGTACATTTGAAAGCAATTTCAAGCCACTTGAAAAATTAGGGAGCAATTTCAAGCCATCAGGGAGCATTTGATTACAATTTTAAACAATCAATGGGCATTTAAGAACATTTTTAAGCCATTAGGGACATTCGGCAATAACTTCAAACTATCAGTAATTGTTCTAGAACAATTTCTTCTTGTTAGGGGGTGTTCGGAAAAAATCTCAAGACATCAACAGTCATTGAGGAATAATTTTAGACCATCTAGAGTATCCAGGAGTGTTCAATTTCAAACCATCTAGGGCATTCGAGAACAACTTTAAGCCATACAGGAGCATTCAATGATAATATCTTATAATCTAGTGGTGTTTGAGAATAAAATCAAGGCAACCAGGTGTGTTCAAGAACAATATCAAGCCAATTGAGAGCGTTTCAAAGTAATTTCAAGGCAACTAGAGCATTCAAGAGAAATTTTAGGCTAATAGGGGACATTTTGGGATAATTTCGCCCAATCGAGAGATATTTCAGGACATTTTGGAACATCAATAGGGCATTTTGGAATATTTTTGGACATTTGAGGGGAATTTTAGGGTATTTTTTGACATTTGAGGAGCACTCAGGAATAATCTTAAGCTAATCGGGGAGTTTGGGGCAAATTTCAAGCCAATCGGATGCTTTCGGGAGCAATATAAAGTCAACTAGGGGCATTCAGGAGCAATTTCAAGCTAATCAAGGGAGCTTAGGAGCAATCTAAAGACAAATAGGCACATTTGGGCGCAATGTCATGCAAATTGGGGCCTTTTGAGAGATATTTTTGGCCAACTAGGGGATTCAAATGTAATTTAATCCAACCAAGAGCATTTGGGAGCAATTTAAAGCCAATCAAGAGTATTTAGGACCATTTTCAAGCAAATAGGAGCATTTATGAGCAATTTTGAGCCAACTAAAAGCATTTAAAAATAATTTCAAGTCTGTCAGGGGCATTCAAAAGCAATTTCAAGCCAACTAAGAGTGTTTCGGAGTAATTTCAAGCCAACCAGAGGAGGTTTAAAGCAATTTCAAGTCATTTATGGACATTCAGCTATAATTTCAAGCCATTATGGGACATTTGGGAGAAATTTCAAGCCATAGGGGGCGTTTGAGAATAATTTCAAGCCTTCTAATGGAATTTGAGAATAATTTCAAGCATCAAGAAGTCTTCCAAAATAATTTATAGCCATTGGGCGCATTTGACTATAAATTCAAGCCATTTAAAGGAAATCGAGAGCAATTTCAAGTAATTGGGAGTCATTAAATAGTAATTTTTTACCATCCGGGCATTCGAGGACAATATCAAGCTAACCAAGGGTGTTTGGGAGTCTACAGTTGTTTGTAGAAATAGTATGTAGGAATTGAACTTGTGGAGGAAGGAGAAGGGATCTGGAACCCTTTACCTAGGTGCTCTTGACCTTGTTATATTGGGCGCTTTGAGTAGCTTGACCTGGTCTTTTCGAGTAACTCTATCATAGTGTCACAAGACTAAATTCTTAACCTAAATTCTACTAAGAATTCTATTTAACATATCTTAAATAAAAATATCTAAATCCCTATTACTTATTGAGTTGGAACTGTTATTGACTCAGACTGATAAATGAACCCTAATTTTGACTAATATAAAATCCGAATTATCAAAAATAGTAAATAAGAAACTTGTAGAAATTGATCTTAGCTTTTTAACAAATAGTTATTTGCTAGATTTGGATGAATATCTTAGGAGATATGGCCTTTAGACTATAGTTGTACTAATTCTAGCGGATCATAGTTGGAGTTAGAATTCAACTTGGATTAGATCTCTAATTTTACTGTAAAAAGGATGTTGTTATCCTACATCAGACCCCTCCACTTGTAAAAGACTTATCCTCAAGTCAAAGATTGAAGTCTCTATTATTGCAGTTGTGCTCCTCTTAAAATCTTTCCAGTACAGAACTTGATGATGACGACCAACTAGACTTCTTCGAGTAATGTCTTCAGTACTTTGATCTCCTATTTTTCTTTGGCACAACCACTTAAACTTTTGCAGGGTTTTCTTTGACCTGATTTGAAATAAAATTTTTGTACACACTAACTTATGATTTGTTGTCGTGAAATAAAAGTATTCTTGACAAGTTTGTTGACAATTACTATAATAATATGAAAATGTCATTGCAAATTTTGAATCTTGCATAGTGATAACTCCTATAGGAATTTTCTCCACTTGTTCAAGAGAGTTGGTTTTTGATGAATTCAAAGAATAATCTTGAGTAGCACAGTCAATATTTTTACAAGTAGAAAACTCTTCCTTACAACTTTCAGGATTGTCAATTGATTCACATGAATTCTCATTGATAATCTCCTGAAAATTTTTTGTGACATCCAAAGTCACTTTTGTATGATCTTCTAACTCATCAAAGAAAGAATTTTTGGGGCCCTGAATAAATTTTTCACTAGTTTGTTTGTTTTCCACATAATCCACAACCTCTTCTTCAACTTGATAATTCAATATTAGAGGAAAGTTACTAAGATGTGTTGGAATTAATACCTCATGGTTGTCTCCATCAATTTCAATTCCAGAAGCCCTTGGATAAGAGATTTGTCTTGCTTGATTTTCATCCCCTTTTGAGAACTTTATGTTGAATAGTTTAAGCATCTTTAGCCATGAGCAGATTTTTGGTTTGTCTTCACCTGTTCTTTGGATTTGAATTTGCTCTCACCAAGATGAAGCATAACCATCAAACTTGTATTTAATAATTTTCACCTTCTTCTCTTCAGAAATCTCCATAAGCTTAAAGAATTTCTCAACTTTATCCATCCAAATAAACAAAATCTCATAACCATGAAAGTATGGAATATTCACCTCACCAAGTTTTTGATTTTTCTGAGTAGCTTCGTATGTTGATCTCCAAGATATCAGACCACGAGTCTTTTCGATGATCAATTGATGAACTTGGTTCTTAGATTTAATCTATTTCAAAACTTCATACTTCCTACTGATAAAAGCAAGAAAACTTTGTTTGATGAAATCTCGAATTTGATAATCTCCTAGATTACCGTCCATGGAGTTGTCGCCACTAATTACAATCAATAGAGCTGAGCTCAGGAACAACCTTGTTTTGATACCACTTGATGCAATGGAGAGGGGAGAGGGAGGGGGGGGGGGGGGGGGGGGTGGGGGGGGGGGTGGGGGGAGGCAGGGAGTATGAAGAAGATTCATCGTCTTCTCACTATAATAGATTCTTGAATCCACAAGGAAGATGGAGGGGCACAATTCCAAAATAATATAATATTATTGATAGAAATGCTTTTTTTTTTATGTTACAAACTTAGGCAGTATATATAGCCCTCTAATAACGCTTTTTTTTTATGTTACAAACTTAGGCAATATATATAGCCCTCTAATAAACTTAGAGTTCTACTTGGTGTAGACTAAAAATAGGACTCAGACTCCACTACAAATTCTACTTAATATATCTTAAATAAAAATATCTAAATCCTATTTCTTATTGGGTTAGGATTATTATTGACTCAGACTGATAAATAAACTTTAATTTTGACCAATACATAGTCTGAATTATCCAAAATAGTAAGTAATAGAATCGTAGGAATCGATCTCAGATTTCCAATGGATGGTTATTTGCTAGATTTGGATGAATATCTTAGGGGATATAGCCTTTGGACTATAGTTGTACAAATCTTAATGGATCCTAATTGGAGTTGAAATTTAACTTGGATTGGATCTCTAATTTTACTGTAAAAAGAATGTAGTTGTCTTACATTAAATCCCTCCACTTGTAAAAGACTTGTCCTCAAGTCAAAGATTGAAGTCTCCATTGTTGCAGTTGTACTTCTCTTGAACTCTTTCTAGTACAAAACTTGATGATGAAGACTAACTAGACTTTGCCGAAACATGTTAATTGTTTGATCCTTGTTCTTCCAATGCCAACCTATTTGCCTCTATTATTAGTTGGTCCTTACACTTTTTCTCAACTTCAAAAATAGTCTCTATGATCTATAGGCTTTTATATTCAATTTTACACCTCGAGTAATCATAATAAACTTTTGGGTATGATGAATAACAACTAAAATTAGGTATTATTTCATCATCTTTAAGTGGTGAAAATTTTTTTGGTATTTTCACATCTTCACTAGTGAATTTTGGATAAGATAATTGGTCCTCTCCAAAGATAATATTGTGATTTATATCACTAGTAACTTTGTAACTTTGATTGCAATTCTCAATATATGCAGATGACTTCTCTTATAAACTGAAATTTTCTTGAAAACTATTAGTAGACATGTACAAATTCTCATTTGGACTTGCTTCATTCACATAAAAAGTATTTAGAATTACTTTTTCACTCTCATCTTCTTCTTTGGCATTCATCATTATAAAAGAACAAGGTTTAATATAGGAAGAAATTGTAGTGGAATCCATGACAACACTAACCTCTGAATGATTTATCTCGAGATTTGTGATTTTCTTTTAAAATTTTTGAGAAGCTAGATTGAATTTTATCCTTTCTTGAATCTCATGCTCCAATTTGGTGCATACCTCCTCATAATGAATAAAGTAGTCCTCTTGTAGAAATTTTCTTTCTAAAATGTGTCTCATCTCTAACCATATTTGGAGTTTTTGATGACCTTCTTTTGCACGTTGTTGTTGAAGTTACTTCCACCATGGTGAAGCTTGTCTCTTGAGTTTTAATTCAATAATCTTAATTTTTATTATCTCAGGAATCTTTAGATGCCTGAAGAAGTCTTCAAGTTATTTTGCACAATTAAGAAAATTTTCATATCCATGAAAATCAGAAAGTTGATTTGAAAAATCTATCTCATGTGATAATCTCCAAGATGTTAGACCGCGAGCCTTTTCGATGATCAATTGACAAACTTGGTTCTTATTTTCAATCTACTTCAAAGCTTCATACTTCTTAGTGATAGAAGCAAGAAAACTTTGTTTGATCAAATCTTGAATTTGATAATCTCCTATATCACCATCCATGGAGTTGTCGCCACCAACTACAATCAATGGAGTTGAGCTTCGAAATAATGTCACTCTGATACCACTTGATGCAGTGGGAGAGAGGCATAAGGGGTACAAAGAAGATCACCATCTTCTAATTATGATAGATTCTTGAATCGACAAGGAAGATGGAGGGGCACAATTCCAAAACAAGATAATATTATTGATAAAAAAAAAAAATTTATTACAAACTTGGGCTGTATATATAACCCTTTAATAAACTTAGGGTCCTACTTGGTGTAGACTAAAAATAGGATTCAGACTCCACTAAAAATTTTACTTAACATATATCTTAAATAAAAATATCTAAATCCTATTCCTTATTAGGCTAGGACTGTTATTGACTCAAATTGATAAATAAATCCTAATTTTGACCAATACAGAGTCTGAATTATCTAAAATAGCAAATAAGAAAATTATAGAAATCGATCTCAGCTTTCTAATGAATGGTTATTTGCTAGATTTGGATGAATATCGTAGGATATATAGCCTTCGGACTGTAGCTATATGAATCTTGACGGATCCTAATTGGAGTTGGAATCAATTTGGACTGGATTTCTAATTTTACTGTAAAAAAGATGTAGTTATCCTACATCACTCCATTAGCTCTTGCGTCTCCCTTATAAAGTGATAGGATGCAGGGCATTTACCTTGGTTCTTTGATTGGGCCGCTTCCAACGATGTAAGGGGTTGCTATCCTAAGATCTCAGAAAGGCTTATCCTTGTAGACAAAGAATGATGAAGATTGTAGCAGAATTAAGCTATATCTAGTATTTCTACCCAATTTTTCTGGTTGGCTGAGATGTAATGCCTCAGGTACTCCTTAACCAAAGTATTGATCCATTCTATCTAGCCATTAGTTTGCAGATGGTTAGGTGTGGAAAACTTAACTTAGATCCCATCAAGTTGAGGAGTGTTGTCCAGAACTTGCTAGTAAATCTTGCATCTCAATCACTAACAATGTCTCCAGGGACACCAAAGTACTTTACCATATGTTTAAAGAACAATTCAGCTGCCACATCTGTTGGGCATGCATGTGGTGAAAGTATGAACACTGCATACTTTGAGAACTAGTCCACAACCATTAGTAATGAACTCATCCTTCCTTCAATAGGAAAGCCATAAATAAAGTCCATGGAGATGGACTGCCATGGCTTCTCAAGAACAGGTAGAGATTGCAATAGTCCCACCTCCTTCTTCCTTTTGGTCTTGTTAAGATGGCACACAAGATTGCCATCATCCTTTCTGCACATACATCTCCAAATCATCCCTTGCCTTAGGCCAATAATATGACCTAAACAGGAGTGTCATCATCCTTTCTTCTCTAGGATGTCCTATTCATTGAGGATCATGAGTTTCCCTTAACAACTCATGCCTTAATCCCTCCATGTTGGAGATATAGAGCCTACTGTCCCTAGCATATAGTAGGTCATTATCAAGCCAATAGTGTCTAACTAACCCTTCATGTACCTCCTTCTTGAGTTTTTTATTTGTAGGTTCTGCATTGGCATGCTCTTTAACCCTCTCCAATAGGGTTGTTTGCACTATCGTAAGTGTAGCCACATGGCAATGCACCTATTTCTTGCTCAGTGTATCCTCTACTTGGTTCTGCCACCCGAGTTTGTGCTCCCACATAATGTCAAACTCGGCCAAGAACTCTTGCTACTAAGCTTGCTTGGGGTTTTGCTTCTTTTGGGTCTTAAAGTAGGTGTTTGCTACATTATCCATCACCACTGTGAACTTCGTTCTTAGTAAATAATGCCTCCAAGTGTCCAAGCAGTGCACCATTGTCGTCATCTTCTTCTCATGTATGGAGTAGCATTGTTCTGCATCCTTGAGCTTGCAGCTCTTAAATAATACCAGATGTCCTTCCTGAATTAGGACTCTACCAAGGGCACAATCATAAGCACCCGTGTGTACCTTAAAAGGCAACTTAAACTCAGGTAGTCGAAAAACCATGCTATTGACACTGCTGCCTTAAGCTTGTCAAATGTGTCCTTACATGTGTCTGTCCATGCCCATTTCCAATCTTTCTTCAGCAACAATAATTAGCTAAACCAAGAAAAGAACGGAGGTCGAATACCTTTGTAGGCTCTCCTCGCTTTGCCTTACCTTTTGCTGGTTTGAAATTTGTGAGCAAGCTAAAGCTAGTATACTGATCCTCTCCAACTTCTTAATCTGCATAATGAGGTCTTGGAAAGTATGGATAGAAGAAGAACTCAGATAGGTGCCATCGAATTCTTATATTTTCAAGGACTAGATTTATGGCTTCGAATTAACTTATGGATTTTTCACACTTTTTCTCCACCATATAATGTAGTCCAAGACTGATTCATTGTCATGCTTTGGTGTCAAATTGAGATCTGCAATGGTCACCTTATCACTGCTCCTCTAAATCTAATTTGAAAGGCCTCTTTCATTTGTGACCAGGTTTGTATGGATTCTAGCTGCAAGTTGGTATACCACTCAAATGCCACCCTAGTTAAACTTGCTAAAAATTGATGGAGTAACAATGAAGGATTATTGCTCGAATCCCCACATAAAGTCATAAAATAAGCTATGTGCTGTTCAGAGTTACCAATGCTATAAATTATTTGAACTTGGGCACTATATAGCTTTAGGATATGGTACTTGGTCATGATGATTGGGGTATAATTTATCTACATCATTTATCATACCCATGTCACTTCTTTGTCTCAATTATGCAATTACCATATGTTGTACTTATTGTTATATGTACTTTGGAAGCTCCATGTTGTCAAGAATCCATGAAATTGGTGATTGAGTGTCCCTTGCTGGTAGAGGAGGTGCTTGTAAAAGATCTTTATTTTTAGGGACTTCATCAATAGGAGGTACACCTTCCACTGTTGCTGCAGCTTCCTAAGATGACTATTGAGATTGCTCCGGCTTATCGAGCTTTTGCCTTAACTGTATCATCATCTCCATCAACTCCAAGACCTTCTTCTAAGCTTTGTCCTTTCTCTTTGCCTTGCTGCCTCAATTATTCTTGCAGGGCCTCTACAATTGTTTTCCCATTAGAGCTTTTAATTATGACCAAGGTTTTCATCAAAACATGATGGTCCATGTCTTAAGAGTCAGGTTTAGACTTGGTGTGTTTTGGAATAGGGCTAGGATCTCCCATCAGGCGAGTTGCCTTATTCAAAAGTTTACTCATGGAATGAGTAGTTATACCTTCTCTTTGATTTGCAAGGGCTCTTTCTTCTTGAACCTCCTTTTTCATAAGTCTTGTTCGTATAGTCTTCTTTCAGCATTTGGTTGGTTGAGGTGTGGGTTCACGTCTAGAGTCATGATGAGAAATAACTCTAATTGTATGGATGATCTCCCTTCTTGGGGCCTCTTGTTGCTTTTTTTAGTTATTTGCTCCCTTTTACCCTTTTCTAAACCATTCAATGGAGCAAAAGAACTAGAGATGGGGATAGTGATGATTGACTTTGTTTGAGGGGCGGGCTTCCCAACTCAGTTGAAAATCCCAATAGCCTTCCCTTTGTTTGTGACAGTCAAGATAGGTTCTTCTTCATACATGTATGTATTTGGATTTACTTTTAGTTGTTCTTCCTTGGGATTAGGGAAAAGGTGATCAAAGATTGAGTTGAGCTTCATGCCTAACCTCTAGAAGATGGATGCCCTTGTTGGTTGAGGCATAGCTTTTGGCTCTTCATCAGATTGACTCTTCTCATTGGGAATGATGACATTGGGTCTCTTTCCCTTTGATGGAAGGTGAGAAGTGGATTTACCATGTATGATTGTAACATTAGTAGGCAAGCTAGCATGTGCCCTTTTGAACTGGATAACCTCAGGGATGGTTTCAAACTTGATTTCAGCTCCAGCTGCTCTTGTGGTGATCATCGACTGAGGTAGATGAACAACCAATCCTTTCCCTAAGGTAATGGTATATGTCAGGATGGGGATGTTCTTTGTTGATGCTATTTGATGCGTTCTCCTGCAAAAGAAAACATAATTGGCTAGTTTTCAATTATAGTTCTATCTTGTTAAATTTCTACCATATTAGCTAGGTTTTCATACTTAGAAGTCAAGTCCCAATGGGCATGCCAGAATTTGAGGGATTGAAATTG
Source organism: Trichopus zeylanicus subsp. travancoricus (assembly GCA_005019695.1). Classification (NCBI taxonomy): domain Eukaryota; kingdom Viridiplantae; phylum Streptophyta; class Magnoliopsida; order Dioscoreales; family Dioscoreaceae; genus Trichopus; species Trichopus zeylanicus. Next base: position 25,803 of record RXID01014365.1, read on the forward strand.
ACCACCCGAAATAACAAAGACCCTAAGGAGTAACCTCAAAATGACAAATTAAAAAAATATGATAGTTTAAATACGCAATCAGGTATTATGATAATATTACTTCTAAGAGATGCAAGACCCTATTGTTAATTACCCCGACAATCCTTAGGAACCTCCTAAAGTGAGAAACCTAGATAATAAAATAGAGACACAAGAGAAAAGAAGAAAGCATCATTTGATTAATTTGAAAAAAGGGAAACATGGCTTAAGTAAGGGCATACCCTCACTTTACAATGAAACAAATTTAAATTTATAATCATGAAAGAATATGAAATTGGAAGGAAAGTGGGAAAGGCTTGAAGTGTGATTGGTAGCTTAGAGCATCAACAATTAACTCCTTTTGATAACATTGCCGATAGCTTATTAGGTTTAGCCTGAAATGTGGTCAATAACCTTGGCCATCAGCATCTAACTTCTTTTAATGGTGTCATTGATGACTTGTTAGGTTTAGCTTGGAATGTGACGAATAGCTTGTGGTGTTGGCAATTAACTTTTCTTAAAGGTGTTACCAACGGCTTTTCAGATTTAGCTTTCCAAGGGGGCATCATCATCATCTCCTGGGAATTGATTATCCTAAGGGAGCATATCATCGACTTCTGGAGTCGAATGCTTTGTTAACTGCATCTCGAGAAGAATATCATTAACTACTTCTGGGGGTTGGATGCGTCGTCAACTGTATCTTAAGGTTTAACTAGCTTGAAAGGTGTGTCATCAACACTTTTGTGTATTGACTAGCTTGAGGGGTGGCACATTATCAATTGTTTCTAGAGGTTGACTAGCTTGAGGAAGTGGCACGTGATCAACTACTTCTAAGGGTTGACTAGCTTTGAAGTGTGACTAGCGGCTTTACGTGTATTATTAGTTGACTTCGATTGACAAGGCACTTGGCCTTTAATTCAGTTTGAAATGGTTAGCAATCTTGGCATATGCTAACCATTTTTTATTTGATAATCAACTACCTCTTGGGCATGTCGTCGATTAAATTTGAGATGCTGTCATCGGCATTCAAGCATATGTTGGCTTATCAATTGACTTCTTTTGAACAAGGCGTTTAGTTGACTAACTAAGCGAGTTTAAGACTACCTTAGTTTCATTTGAAATAGTTAGCGACCTTGGCTTATATCGACAATTTCTGATTTGATAATCGACAAACTATTAGGCATGTGTTGGTTAAATTTAGGATATTGCCAATGACTTCTGAGCATATGTTGGCTTAGCTCAAAGTATGTTGACAGCTTCAAGCATATTATCGATTGACTTCTTTTAAACAAGACATTTGACTAGCTAACTAAGTGAGTTTAAACCTATCTTAGTTTGGTTTGATCTAAAGTTCAGACTTGGTTTGGTTTAAGTATGATATGATTCAATTTGATATTCAAAAATTAATCTTGATTTGATTCTAATTTGATTCAGTTTAATGTTTAGGACTTAATTTTCATTCAAGTTTGATTTGATTCATTTCGGACCGGGTTTGACCTTATGCTGGGCCCTCATTGGGTTTTTATTAGATCTTTAATGGATCTTAGATCTAAACCTTGATAGGTTCTCATTGGGTCTCTAATGGATCTTGGATTCGACCCTAATTGGGTTCTTGATGAATTCTTAATGAATTTTAAATCCAACCCTTGATTTATTCTTAATGGATCCTTAATGGATCTTGGATCCAACCCTAATTGGGTCCTTAATGGATCTTTTATGGATCTTGGATCCAACCCTAATTGGGTTCTTAATGGATCTTGGATCCAACCCTGATTGGATTCTTAATGGATCATTAATGGATCATGGATCTAACCCTTATTGATTCCTAATGAATCCTTAATGGATCTGACTCTAATTATGCTTTTGACAAATCGTTAATGGATCTTAGATATAATCTTGATTGGATTCTTAATGGATCCTTAATGAATCTTGAACCCAACCCTCACTGGGTTCTTAATGGATCCAGGCTCAACCCATTAATTGGTTTGGGTTTGAATCTTAATGAATTGGGTTCAAGTTCATGTTAATTTAGGTTTAACTTGATTTTGGTTTAAGCTCTCCTAGTTTTGGTTTAAATCTAAGTTTGATCTAACCTGATTAGGGTTTAGGCAGAACTTAATTTAACCCAATTAGGATTTTATTCGAATCTAGTTTGACCCAATTAGCATTTTTTTAATTTGATCTCAGATTGACTCGATTTGGACTTGGTTGGGGTTGGTTTTGAACTGATTTGGTATGGATCAACTCAATTTCAATTTAAGTCCAGTCAATATAAGTTTTAGTCTATCGGTTTGATCAATTTAGGTTTATTTAGTAATTCAGTTGAGTCAACATGATTTTATTTGTTCAATGTGATTAAATTACTTTAATTTAATTAATTTAACTTAATTGATTTAGTTTGAGAACCCTCAGACTGTTATATTGATAATACGGTGAGCTCACAAGCTGGACATAACTTTAAATTGGCTTTAGGGTGAAACTACAAACTGACCCTGAGTTGATTAATCATCAGACGAGATCGTATGCTAGCTATAAATCGTTTGACTTTTAGGTGAGACTGCAGACTGGTTCTAAGTCAGAAATTAATTTTGGGTAAGATCACAAGTTAGTGCTAAATCATTTGACTTTTGGACAAAATTATAGGCTGATCTTAAGTCGAAAATTGATTTTCGGATGAGACCACAGGCTGACCCTAAATTGTTTAACTTTTGAATGAGATTGTAGGCTACCCCTAAGTCAGAAATTGATTTTTGGGTGAAATTGAAGATTAGCCCTACACCATTTAACTTTCAAATAAGACCGAAAGATAGCCCTAAGTCAAAAATTGATTGTTGAGAGAGACCACATACTGACATTAAGCTATTTGACTTTCGGACGAGATCACATGTTAGCCATAAGTGGAAAATTGGTTTTCGAGTGAGACCATAGATTGACTCTAAATTATTTGACTTTTAGATAAAATCATAAATTGGTCCTAAACTATTTTGACTTTTATGTGAAATCGCAGATCGACTCTAAGTCAAAAATTGATTTTTGGGCAAACTCATATACTAACTTTACACTATTGGTATAAGCACACAAATCGAGATCAAAATAATTTTTTACAGTAACTTCTTTTCTTATTTTTTAATTAATCTTTTTTTTTCTTTCCTCCTTTTTTTCTAGCGGCAAGCTTTCTCCTTTTTTTTATATGTCTTTTCCTTTTCTTTTTTCTTCACTCATCTCTCGTGCCATCTCCTTCTCATTTCTTCTTCTTCTTCCCTGTGCTCATCAAGCCAAAGCCTTCTTTGCTATTCTCATCTAGGCTGTGATGGCCCAAAGCTTGAAAGAGACCAATGGTGAGATGGCAGGCTGACCAACGAGAGATGGGAGCTAGGGCGGCAGAGTGGCGGGAGCTTGCCAGCAAGGGGCAGCTTAGGGCTGCTCTGACCGGTGATGGAGTCTTGGTTGAATACAAATGCGGCGAGCAAAATGGCAGGGAGTTTAGACTTGGCAGCAACATCTGACCGGCATGGTGGTGTGGAACTGAGGGTCACGAGGAAGCCTTGAGTGGCTCGAAGCAATGGTGAGGTGGGGTGGCAAGGAGTAGGGCTAAGCGCGGGGCATGGCATTCGGGGAGGTGGTACCAGCGAAGGAAGGTGGCGCAAGGCTTGGCAGGATGCAGCTGGCGAAGCTCTAATTTTCGGCACGGTGGGGCAGCAGGGAGCAAGGCATGGGTGCTGGTGTTTGGAGTTGGCGGCACAGCTATCTGTGCTGAGAAGAGACGGCCAATGAGGAGTGGAGCTCTGGCGGTGGTCCGACGAGGGAGTAGCAGGACAGAGGAGGAAAGAGAGTAGTGTGTTAAAGAAAAAGAAATAAAAAGTTTAAGTAGAGAGCTGACCTTGTTTTTTTCTCGGAGCTTATCTCCTTGTTTTCTTTCAATTTTTACTGTGCTTCCTTTCTGACGTCTTGATCTTCTAATCTCTCCTCCTTTTATTTTTGCAGAAATATAGGGGAATTTATAAGCCTTGAGAACATTGAGTCGGATTAGAATTTCCTTGTATTTATCTTCAATGAGTTTTGTTTGGATTGGGTTGTCGTAGATAGATTTATTTGAGATTAAATAAGTTTATAGAGAGATATGGATGAATTTATTTGGTGTAGATGAGAGAATTTAAAAAATGTATTCACTTCAGATATTAAATGCATAAGGGGTTATTTGCAAGTTTTTTTCAAATATTAAGATCAAATTATAATTCTATAAATTCTAAGGTTTTTTTTATAAAAAGAACTTGTTTATAATTTGAAACCTTCAGGATTCTTATTCAGATCTATTTATAAATAAAAATTTTTGAGAAACTTATTTGTGAAAAAATTGAAATTTCAGAGAACTTATTAGTGAATATGAAATTTTTGAGGGGTTTATTCACAAATCCTAGAATTTGCCAAGTCAAGCTTTCAAGCACTCAAGCCAACAAAGGATGAAATAGCCATTCCTATTCCAAATCCAAGACCTATTTGTTATGCCGAATCTTCCTTGAACTTCTTCTTTAGTTCGTCTTATATCCTTCATCCCTTCTCCTGGAAAGATCATGAAAGGAATACCTTTTTCTATAGTTTGGTGATCAAATCACTCTACGACATTCTCTTCTTTCTAGTGTTGGACCAAAAGTGAAAGAGTTCAACTCTTAGCACAAAGTAGCTCATAACCTCGGGAGAGAATATGCTAATATGAAATTTCAGAGGGGTTTATTCATAAACCCTAGATTTTGTAAGGATCAAATTATAATTATCGATCTTTTGAGGAGTTTATTTATAAACCCTAAATTTTGCAAGAATCAATTTTTAATTTTAGGATTTTATTGGGATTTTTCATAAAATTCTTATCACAGGGATTATTTGTAAGAAAAATTCGATCAGGGACTTTTTTATAAAAAATTATTTGATTCAGAGACCTATTTATAAAATGCTTATATTTTTTATTTTAACCTAGATTTTGGATGGATTTTGGGCGTAGTTTTGGTCTAGATATCTAGCCCACTCAGTTATTTTAACTTGAGCCCAAAGTTCTTAAGAATTTAGGTCTGAATTAGGCTCAATTTTTGGTCAAATTTAAATATGATTTAGATTCAATTGAGACCCACACTTGAGCCATGATTTAGTGGTATACAAGTTTCAATGGTGATCATATTTCAATTAAATTTTATTGTGCCAACAATCACCTCAAATAAATTATTTTCTTCACACCCTCTTCTCAAGTTTTGACAAGAAGGGAGGGTGCAAACAATTTTTGAATACTTGCTCCCATATTAAAATTCTAGGAGTTGAGTATATGAGTTTGAATTATCACACAAAGATGGATTTGACTTGCTATGCAATGATGGACTTAATTTATCATGTGAGAGTGGACTTAGTGTGCTACATTGAGGTGAAATTGGTTTGCCATGTGGAGTAGGCTTGAGTTGCCACATAGGGATAGGTTCAGTTTATTATGGGAATGTGGATTTGACTGCCGCACAAAATAGATGAAATTTTGTGTCTATGTTTTGACTCGAGAAGCATGAAGTGCATTTTGGGAAAAGGCCCTAGTACCAGTAGCAAGTAAGCCGCCACGACTAGCAAGCGGAGCGTGGTGGGAAGGTGTGAAGAGAATAAAACACTGTAGCTACACTGTAGCCGTACAGACAGCTGTCACTGTAGCTGACAGACAGCTGTCACTGTAACTACTGTAGTCGTACAGACAGCTGTCACTGTAGGACAGCTGTCACTGTAGTAGTCTGTACTCTAGTATAGGGTTACTGTGCATAGGACGGTGATCACTGTACGTAGGGGCGGTGCGACTGTAGCAGAACACTGTACACTGTAGCAGGTACACTGTAGCACTGTAGCGCACTGACGTAAGCGCTTACGTCATGAGCTCAGCCCGCCCTCTATATAAAGGGGGCGGTAGTCCCATTGTTTACATGTCCAGAACAAGTTTATATGTCCAAAGAGTTTGTAGATTGTCCAGAAGAGCAATAAGAATCTGAGAGTTTTCCATATCTCTTTCCTATTTCTTGTTGTTCTCCACTCAAAATATCCGCAAAGAGCACAGAGCTTCCGCAGATAACCGCCGGGAGTCCCGTATAACCGGGCGGTTGGACGCGTGGTATCAGAGCTTGTCAAAGATATGGCAGCGTAAACACCTTCGAGGTCAAGGTGCTAAGAGTATGAGGTAAGGGATCGTTCTTGCCATTTCCTGTACTTTATTACCGTGTTAAGACTTGGGTTGAGTTCATTGATTACGAATTCTCGTCCTTTATGGTATTATGCGGATTAGGCGATGACTGATCTGAGAAAAAGAACAGGCCCTAACTTGGCAGTTGAGGCAGGAGGCCTGTTGTAAGCCCAAGGGCACGCCTGTGTGATCTCAGTATAGTCTATTTCTAATCTGGAACTTATCTCTAGGAGGGTTTTTGTAATTATGAATTAAGCTTATATGTCTGACGCATGGGAAAAATCTATTCAGGAATGGTATGAGCATTCCCGAACCTCTCATCTCGAATACCTTGACCTTGCTTTAACTTCTAAAGTTACAACAAACCAGCTAGCACATAATCTTGCTGTAATCTACGACAAGACTTGCCTGTCATCAAAAGTTCACCTAAAGAACTTTAAACAAGTACGTGAACTGTGCCAGAACATCACACGAGAGATCTCGGGACTAAGAGACTCTCT
>RXID01014366.1:0-133785 GCA_005019695.1 Trichopus zeylanicus subsp. travancoricus
ACGGGGTGTTATTTGCAAAAATCCGAATTTCGGGGATTTTTTTGTAAATGAGAATAATTTCGGGGGTTTATTTGCAAAAATTCGAATTTCGAGGATTTTTTTGTAAATCTGAGTTCTTTCGGGGTGTTATTTGCAAAAATCCGAATTTCGGGGACTTCTCTGTAAATCGGAAGAATTTCCGGGGGTTTATTTGCAAAAAGTCGAATTCCGAGGGCTTTTTTGTAAATCTGAGTTATTTCGGGGTATTATTTGCAGAATCCGAAATCCGGGGGTTTAAATATAAAAAATTAAGTTTTTAGGGGTGTATGTGTAAAAATAACCCGGGGTAAAATCGGAATTTTTGGGTAATTTTGAATTAAATAAAAATTAGGGGGCTGTGGGTAAATATGGGCGAATTTGAGGGGGGTGGGGGTAATTACGGTAATTACGGGGAGTTAACCGTAATTAAGGCTAATTACGGGGGGGTCACCCGTAATTAGCCCTTATATATATCACAATTCATCATATTTATATATACCACAAACTCTATATTATTATTCTTTGTAATTTTGATAAAGAACAAATTTTGTATTTGATCATATCTTAAATATGTATAGTTAATAATTAAACTAATCTCGAGATAAATATCAATTTCGTTTGGAAGACTCAAATATGAATGAATATAAAGATGATATTGAAGGTTACACATGATGATGAATCAACCGTCGGAACTTGAAGAATTGGAAAAGATTTAAAGAAACCTTAAGAGATAAAGTTGGCTCAGTAGGTTTAGAATTTTATTTATTTGAGTTGAATTGAAAATTTATTTTTGAAATTAATTATTTAGAATATTCGTCACGTTAGATTCTACAGGAACCTCTCAATAGAACTTTTTTGATAAAATTGGACGTCCACTTAGTTTAATGGATGATTGATTATGTTATATAAAATATTCAAACTCATGGTTCTAATCAGAACTAAATGACCGGTTCTGATTTATCATAATTGGACAATCAGTTGATGAACCAGATAATTGACATAACAAATATACCGGTTTTAGTAGACTAAAATTGTTTGACCAGTTGGTCAAACGATCGATCGATTCAAATTTTCTGCATGACTAATGATTTATTTTTTAATTTTTGGAACGAAATTAGTTATAAGATTTTATTCCCAACAACTATTTTTGATCCATAAAATATAAATAAGCTAGAATGACTTCTCTAAATAAATTTTATATGTTCTAATTAATTTTAGAGAAAATATTAAAGCTCGCTAAGTTTTCTAATTCTTAAATGCTCTAAGTCTTAAATTTCATTTCAAATTTTCTAGCATTTGTATTCATCTGAAGGGGTTTTTATATAGAGGCCAAATTGTATCTTATCTTTGGATTTTTTACTTGTAAATATTTATAAGGTGTTAAGAGCATGTGAGGGACAAATTCTTAGTGTAAGAGTTGATTCTTGTCAGTTAAAACAAGAGTTGTACGAACGTGGTTTTACACAAAAAAAGTAACACTCATGAGTTATGGGTTGATGTAAAGGTTTGGTTTCGTCTCAAGAAATGATGATTTTAATGGAGAGTCCAAATTCTTAAAATCGAAATAAGTGTTGTGAAGTATACGTAATTGATCATTGAACTACATAAAAATTATAGTGTATTCTTCTTTTTCTCTATTTATATTATAACATCCGTGGTTTGTTTGATAATTTTGTGATTTTCTTTTAGTGGATTAAATTGGGTATTAAATTTACTCAAAATCGTGATTCGTATTATTAAACTTAATTTATCCCCCTTTTTAGATTGTCATTTTGGGCTAACATATATTATTTTATAATTTGACCATCTTTTCTAAGTTAATTCTCAGTTGGCTTTTGTAGTGGTTCTCTTTCGATGTACAATCATTTTTCTCTTGCTCTCAAGAAAACTTGAACAGTTTTGACCGACTAGAAATAATTCCTGGACCCTATCATTCTAATTAATGTCATATGCATACTATAATTGTCTCTGAAGTATACAAAACTCTTACTTTCTTCCATCTATTCTAACATTCTTTTGACAACTTGAATTTTTCTCTCAATTTCTGATGGATATGATCTTCTAAAGCTTTGATGTCATGTTGAATTTTCTAGGATTTATGATAGAGGATATATATTTCTCAAGGATGATAACTGAACAAAAAAAGAATTTTTAGTTTTTGAGAGAAGACAAAGAAGAGAATTCAATACCAAATCCTAGATTTACATCTCTTTATATAGACAAATAAACTATTTGATGTTTATTCGGATTTGGGCTTTACTCGTGGCCCATTTATATCATATTGGCTTCTCTTTTTTCTTGTTGAATTATGATTTCGTTTTAGGCTTTCTTCTATGTGTTATGATGATCATAGTCTTTCAAATATTTGGAAGGTTCTATATTGTGCAACCATACTTGGAGATATGAAATCCCATGTGAGTATTTTTGAGCCCTAATTTCCATACTTTCAACATATCATAGCAATCGAGAGGAATTAGGAAAATTCTCTGTTTTGAGAATAAAAGGCTGGCAGCACAACTAGTTTCAGACCAGAAATGTGAGGGTCTCAATGGGTGCCGGGAGGTTGTTTTCTAGTTCCAGGTTTGTTCTCCACTTTCTGGCCATTTCTAGCATAATTAGTGCCAGACCAAAAATTTTAGGGTCTCAATCGGTGTCAGGGGTTTTGGTCTCCATTCTCTGGTCATTTCTAAGGCTCACCAACTATTATGGAAACCTCATCTGTCAAAATTAAAATCCTTGAAATGTTTTCATTTTAGTTCCCTATGAAAATCATTACACCAAAATTACAGCAAAATTCAATAAAGAAGCCTTCTTTAGAAAGAAGAAGAATTCAGCTCAGGATCATTTCAAGGAAATTTGATTCTAAAAAATTTTATCATAGTTAAACTTTAAATCAATCCCAGAAACAAAGTGAAGGAAATAAGGTTTGGCTGTTTTTTAGGAGGAAAAAACTATTTTTAGTCTTGATTCTTCTTCAAAGAAGTGGTTTTTAATGGTGGAGCTGCTTTTCTTGCAGGAATGCCTATCTTTTTTATTTAGAAGAGGACAAGAAAGAGAATGGTAATCCAAGCTGGCCAGAAAGTGATGGACGGAAGGAAAAGACCATAAAAAATAACAGATATATAACTATTCTTTTTTGGCTTTGCTTTCTTTGTGTTCCATTTGACTTAGTGACGTTACTGATTTACTATGGTTCACCATGATTCATTCACCTGCTGATCATTTCAGAATTTACCTGTTCCAAATATATATTAGTTCTGAATCTTTTCCCCATGTTCTGTCTAAACTATTGCATGTGCAGGTGGGCAATTGCATTTGCGGGTGTCTTTAATTCTAAACTATGGACCATATCTTTTTGATGCAATAAACCCAGAATCAAAATGCAATGGTCATTCTGGCAGCATCACAGGCAGCAGGAAGCCTTGGATCTTATTGTGCTGTTTACATTGAGAAATTTGCCACGGACTCTTTGATTCTCATCTATGCACTTGGATGAGCGCTGATGGGCATATTATATGCTTGCATGGACATTTCTTTTAACATTTGTTTGGCATACTTTTTTTATGTGATAATTTCTGGGATTTACCAGACTCTGACTTGTCCGTTGAGTGTAGGCTGTGGCCACCTATTATCCAATGGACAATATATCCTTCTTTTTTCTGTCAACAACTTTGCTGGGATTCTCATAGAGACATTACTTCAGGCTGTAGTTGTGAGTATTTCTGTTTTTATGTTTTCCTTAGTTATTTTAGACTTCCTTAGAGCTAAATGTTGCATTTTATGTCTTGTCTGCCGTATAATAACTAGCACATTTGTATATAGAATTTGCAGTTTTAGCACGTGTACATTATAAATGTTGATATTCTTTACGATGTCGCTGTTCTTGATTTCAAATTGAGTTAATCTAATCAACTCTTAGACACTTTGGCATGTTCAAAACCAAGTCGCTGATTTCTAAATAGGAAGAGTGGATCTGATGTGAAAATTCTGAATGTAATATTAGCATCTAAAGTGGCAATACACAGAAGTTTTCTCCAGATTTTTCAGGATCATGTGATGAGTTAAAACTGTATAGATGAAGAAAACAAAAAGATATATTTATATTTACATGATTTTATGCACTTTACATGATTGAAGCTGAAGCCAATATTCTGTCTGCAGGAAAATAAGTTTTGAGATCCTAATATTTGCACAATATACCTACCTTTTGCTGGATTTTTCATTTTATCTACAGCCGTCTTTGTTGGAGTCTGTTTCGTTAGTGGTTCATTAGCGGAAGAGGTTAATCTTTTTTAAGCAATTCTAGTAACGGTAAATCGCAATTGTTAAAAATAGTTTGGAATCAGACCCTAAGAAATCACAATTGTTAAAAATAGTTTGGAGTCGACCCTAAGAAATACTATTACGTAGTAAAACAAGTGCTCTTAGATCAAGATCATTATAGTTTGCAGTTCCCCGTCAAATGTAAGTGAATCATACCATAACCATTTTCCTCCTGGCTTATGCAATACAGCCTCAAATTTAAGCATTAGTCTTGCCTTGCAAGTGGCTCGTTTGAAGCTCCTATTTGGTGCAGTTATTTATTAAAGAAGCCAAATTTGCGCAAGTTTGTTGAGCTAGCTCGTTCCGTCTTGGGCCTTCAGCTCAATAGCCACGATACTCCCAGTAGCCCAGGCCATTCAAAGAATGATACAGGCGGTTGTGTTTAATAACATAGACCCTCTGCAAAACTATATAACCCCATTAATGTTCCCATACATGTATCCTCATCAACGCTTGCTACAACTTCAACATTACACCCAATGGGGCTTTCTTTTCTTTGTGACAAAACACAGAAAACTAACATAAAAATTAAAACTCCATATTTCGAGCAGTTTCTCTGCAGATTTTCCTTCAGTTTGGATCCTGTTGCAGTAGTAACACTAGCATCCAGAGTTCACTAGATTGAGCAGGTGCCAATTTCAAAGAATTCTGCGCCATCCCAAATGTATAACTTCATCTCAGCTGTGAGTAGTCAGACCAAGACTTCTCAAAATTAACAAAACTGCAGAAAGGAGAAACACAAAGAAAATAAGCATGCTATGTCTATGATAACAGTTGATTAAATCTAGAGATAACCTAAAAAAAGAGTGGAGGTCTATGACTTGAAACTAACCGAGAAGGCTCCCTGATTATACTATTTTGGGTCATCATTCATTAGCTGCAATGATCACTTGCTGCGGTTGAATCAAACAGAAAAATTTAACTGGTTTGCATGTGAGGAGTCACCATCACCAGGAGAGTTCTCTGCCACTGAACAATTCTTGGTATGACCAATAGCTTCATTATTGTCCAAAGATATGCTTTTGGAAATAGAGTTTTGTTGCGCAACCTCACTGCAATAGAATAATTCAATTATTTGAATCAATGTGAAAGATGCATCATACTTTAGTAATTGGAATAAGATAAAATAAAATAAATAGAGAGCTAAGGCCATCAAAAGCATCATTTTTACTTACCAAGAGGGGGTTGTCTGAATCTTCACTCTTGATCCAGTGCTGTACATTTGAAGACAATTGACCAAGTAAGTAAATTAATGAATATTTAGCCAGTTGGATGCAGAAAAGAGCACAATATAAAACGTGCTATGGATGTGACCTGGATTCCGGTTTCCTTCTATTCTTAGGGCCACCAGTTTCAGTGACATTAGAAGCAACAGTGGATGCAAATGAGTAAATAGAAGCAATTCCAGAAGAAGAGGTAATTACACCATCTGCTGTTGACTTATTGACAAGTGATGGTCTTGGTTTGGCTCTATGATCAGCACAAATTATCAGTTAAACCAACTATAACAAACCAAGGATCGGATACACAAAATTCTGCAAGTATTCTAATAGCAGAGAAAGAAAGAAGTACAAAACCTTTCTATAGTCAGCACAAATTATCGGTTAAACCAACTATAACAAACAAGCTCCATTTTGCACATAATGGTCCAATTCTATATGCAGTTACAGCAGAAGAATTACTTGTGTCATCTACGAAGCTTATCTCTAGACTTCTTAAGCTGATTATAACAAGAAAACTAGAGTACTAATGGCACACAGGAGGATAATAAAAATTGAAAAATGAAGTTCAGTAGCAGAAAAGAAGGCGAACAATGAAAATACCTTGGTGTTCTATTTTGTCTCCTCTTGAAGCCCTCATTTGTAATGATGTTCGGATCTTTGCCAAGTACATGGGATAAATCTGTAGGAGCATTTTCAGCAGCATTCACTACATCTGCAACAAAATTTTCATGTGAGCTGGATTTTGCTCGTGACTTCTTGGGCAAATTACCACTGCAACAAAATAGAACACAACCCATAACAAAATGTTAAAGAAAAAGCCCAGAACAACAGAAAACAACAATCTTGGGGAACATGCAAGTTCACTGAATATACAAATTGAGGCATTCGTTAAGTGTTACCTTGATGTTCTATTCCTTTTTCTCTTGGTGCCCCCGGTTTCAATAGTATTTGGATCCTTCCAAGGTATAGGAGGCTGATCTGAAAGAGCATTATCAGCTGAAGAATTTACCATATCATCTGCTGATAAATTTTCATCAAGAGGTCTCCTTTGTTTAGCCCTTGACTTCTTGGGAAGATTATCACTACAGCAATAGCAAAAAGGACAAAAAAAGAAGAGAGAGAGGTTAAGTAATCATGTCTTTGTCTCTGTTTTGTTGCTATTCTACTAAATTCAGGAGGTCATCATCATTAGGTAAATAAGTCATGGACAGCTAAATTTCAAGAAACTAAAATAAAAACTTAATGGTTCCATAAATACCTTGATCTTTTCATCCTAGTTCTTCTGCTATTCTCTTTTTCAGCTAGAGGTGGGTGTACACATACAGAGAGATCACTAGGACCAATGGCAGGTCGCTCACTCTCCCGATCTACAAAATTGGATATAAGCACAGTCTTCTTTATCTGCCGAGCTTCTTGTAGTAAAGGCACTTCATGTGGAAGCAAAATTTTCCATCTCCTAGTGATGTAAGGAAAAATTCTTTTAGAATCAAGCCAATATGACTTCTAAAGTGCCATGATATATCAGAAACATAAAACATGTTGGGAATTAAAACATCACAAAAGAATTCATTTAAAGTAATTTGTCGCCTCTCTACCTCCTGCATTGACTGTCAGTGCGTGGAGGTACACAAGTCGCAACTTTGGACCAACAATAGCCATGAGCTTTTATTGCATCTAACAACTTAACATCCTCTTCTGCAGTCCAAGCTTCCAGCTTCAAAGAGGGGTCTAGACAATTAAGCCACCTGTCACCAGCATTAAGCCTCATAATGGTTGAAAGTACATATTTTGATTGCAACTCTGAAGAACATTAGCTCTACCTTTCTCTGCATTGAACTTGAGTCCGACCAGGAGCAAAGTGAGCTATTTTATTCCAGTTTTTTGCCCCAAAAAGCATGACTGCGACCTTGAGTCGCTTGTCTTCATCAACAGACCACCTTCCCACCTTTCTCCTGTCAGGGAGAATTGATTTTCTCCACCTATCCTCAAAACATCATAAAACTGAATTAAATAAGAGTGGATATAAATGTAGAGAATCAACATAAACAAATTCAAACAAGAAACAAAATGCAGAGAACCAGATCAATATGAGAAAGACAACCCATCAACAATAATATCACAAATAGAACTCAAGGAATAAGGACAATATAAAATGCTGTTCAAAATTCTGAGGCTCAATTATTTTTGAAGTGAATGTTAGATGAACACATGCATTTCATCCATGTAGCACGATTCCCAAGTCAACCATGCAATGGAACAGAGTCGTGCACAAACAACTCTGAAGAAAAAAGCAATACATTAGGGCATGCAAGCCATTATGCCCCAAATCCACACTTTCAGAAAGTGTTTTTTAATGGATAGCAGGAGAAACAATAGAGAAAAAACTGACCTGTTGGAACACTGAGTACCTGTGCGGCCTTCTAGACTAGAAGCTACCAATTGCCAATTATCACCAAAATTTTCTACAGCTGCACGAAGCACAGCATCTTCATCCTCTGTCCAATCCTTCTTCAGTATATGTGGATTAAGACTTCGCTGGTAACGTACCAAACACTGGAAGGGTGTTCTCTGTGTCCCCAGTGCAATCGCAATGTCAATCCAGTTGTAAACCCCCCTTTCCTGGACAATGAACAAAAGCTTCTTCTCCTCCAATATGGTCCAAGGATTACGATTAATCATAGGATCTTCACAGTTCAACCATCTAACAGAAACAAGAAATAAATGAAGCAATTTTGAAGGCCAAAGTTGTCCATAACAAAAGTCAAACATGTTATAATGCACATCAACAACCCCAAAGCAGAGATAGAAAAGCAATAGAAACATCATATACAATTAATAATAATTTCAGATTAACTCTCATGTACTCCATCAACTGTCTTTTAGAGCAGTAACCTCAAGAGATAAAGTGATCTGATGTTTTCTTTTAGTTTTTGAGATCTAAGCCCTCTTTGGTAATGGGCTAAGAAAAAATTAGCCAGGCTAAATATTTTTTTACTAAAAAAATTAATATTAATTATTTTACACAACTATTAAATTAAATTATTATAAAAAAATTAATTAGCTTTTTGGACGTCAAATTATTATAGGGCTAGTTTTGATTAAAAAATACTAGTCTACAATATTGGTTTACTAGCCTTAGCCTTAACCTATTACCAAATGCACCCTAAGTCACCATTAAGGAGCTAGTGTTAAGATATGCTTTCATAGTTGACTAAAAGAAATACTCTGAAATCAGGAGAATCAGGTCAATCTATATCTCTTGTTGGAACTCATAGCAAAAGTGATATAGATATAAACTGCAGTCAGCCAAAAGAATATCACATCTATAGCTATCAATAAATTTGGTAAAAGACTCATCTCAGGTAGACTAGTTGCGCAAGTTCGATCATACTTTTGGTTATCAGCAGGAAGCCCAAGAAACACTGGATTTATATTCCAATATCAAATCTTGCTTGAACTTTCATTATCCAGCTGTCTAATGACCTTTCCAAATTTTATTTCTTATTCTTTATGTAGGTTGGAATATAAGTCACTGGCAAAGTATTTGGTCAAACATAATATGCAAACTCAAATACAGACTTAGTCCAATTCTGTCAGCTTAAGAAAAAAATCAACAAGTAGCTAACTTTTTTGCCCAACCAGCTCAAAACGAAGAAAATGAAATGTAGTTCAATCCAATATTGGAGTAAAGTATTTTATTAGTTTTTTTTTTAAGATATGTGCATAAACCACTTGGCAGGTAAATGCCTTGCCACCCAAACTAGGGCAGGTCGGCATTTTGTTAAATCTAATATATGGATTGGCTGAAATAAAATACCAACAGGTAATTAAATCCTTCATCCGAACAGCTGATAATGAAGAGATGATTGTGAGTTTGACTCTATTTTAATATATGATCACTACCTTGCTTCGCATTCTGCACCAGAACGGCCTGTGAGGTACATAGAAGCCAATCGATCCCAGTTCACGAAAGGCAGAAAAGATCTAAACTTTTCTGGTGTAACTTCAAGATCACTACTTGATAGAACATGCATTAAATTTGATTCCTCAAAGCCATCTGAATTACTGCACAGGAAAAAAGTACGAATACTAAGTAAGCAAGCAAATCAAAAAGAAATTAACCACCGGCTAGTTAACTTATATTTTACAAGGTTATTTGCTATCTATATTTAGGTCATCAAATCAAATCACAGATAATGCCCAAGGAGAAAAGAAAAGTATGTTCACAACAGGAGATACCTTTCCAATGACATTGAGTTCAAAACCACCAACTCTTGATATTGTTGCTTTATTCCCCTTGCAAGTTTATCTTTCTCAGTATTTGACCAAGTTTGTTTTTTCACTGAGGTAGGGAACCTCTTCATTACCAACTTATAATCTGAAACACATGGGTTTTCAAGTGGGCCAAAACAAATGGTAGGAACCTTCCTTGAACTTTGCTGTAATTAAAAGATGAAAAGTAAACACAGGTCAGACATTGCAATTCAAAGAAAAATATCATTTCACCAAAAACTTGAATTGCACTGGAAAGGGTCGGCTCATACACCAAGAAGATAATTCAAACAAAAAATGGCACAGTTGATTTTGGATTACTGCAGTGCTGAGCAGCTGAAGAGCAAACAAGCTCATGCAGACATCAGCACCAAGTATACACAAATGGGAATATAGCCCAACTAATCAGCTGGGCAAAAACAATTCAAAATTGCAGCATCAAGAATTAATAATCACAATTTTGGGGCAAGTTCTACAAACTCGGTAGCCCATGCACTAGATACGCACCTTGTAAGTGCTAGAATCAAGAGATCACTACGAAGCCTAATTAGGCAAGAACACTCAACAATAACCCAACTGACGAAAAATGTGATATCCTGGCAAAAAGGTTTCAAGAGTAAACATTAAATTTGAATATGGATGCTTATAATTGGATTTCTTATTTAGATGCAAAACATAATAAGATGAACAGAGATCAATGCAAAAAAAGGCACTCAAATATACTAAGCAAACCTCAAAGAAACCTACTGAACATGAGTTCCATGCCTTGTGACATAAAACAGAAAAGCTCATGACTGTTGCCATACACCTCAGTTAATGCAAAAAGGCCGGACATAAATGCAAAATTTAACATACCAAAAATCAAGTATAGAACCCTCTTGAATATCTACATACTTTGCATAATAGATCTATGGACATACCTAAACTTATAGAAACTATCATTATGTCCCATCTATTTTCCTTTTCTTGAGCAATTTGAACATAGCAGGAATAGTTTCATGAAACATAAATCTTTTGCATACTGTAACAACATAAAAAAAATATTTTCCACATGCAATGCCTAGTAAAAATAAAAAAAATAAAAATAAAAAGAAGGCAATTAAGTAAAAACCAAAATTTTCAGAAAACAGAAGAAAAATGTAAAACACTAAAGAATCAAAAGGTACTTGTATGAAATGCAAAGTTCCGTGTAGCATCCAAAGTTACAATAAAATAAGGACTACAATAAAACAAACTATGATTAGAGGGATCAACGGCATCTAAGAATTGCAGCAATCTCCATCCTTATAAAACTAACACAAATATCCATATTTATGGATAGTGTTTCAGAGGATTTAAAATATTCATAATAGACAAAAAGGAAGAAAATCATCAAAAATGGAAGAAGATGAAGAATGTGCAAAAAAAGAAAGTGGAACAACCAACATATGGGACTCTTTTCCTAGTTAAAATTTCCTAAAGTCCTATGACACTCCATTGCCAATCCAAGAATTGCAGTAAGAAACCACAACCTAGAACAACAAAGCATTGTATCCTTACTTTGGCATTCTCAATCTTACACATACATATCAATAGATGTATCTATGAACATATACAAACCCCAATTCCACCATATCTTGATTTTTAGAATTTGTCATGGAACACCTTTGTACAACAATAAATGACAACAATTGTGTCCACGCAATCTAGATATTAGTAATTTCCACATGAATTCATAAATTTGCATGCTACCAGCCACAAACAGAGAGATAGCTAACAGATACAAAGCAGGAACCCAAATATATGACATATATCTAACTATAAGCTTGATATGAAGCATAACGAAAAATTCTAATACCAGAAAAGGATTTCTAGGCAAAAGCAAAGCAAGGAATCATAGATATCAACCTTCTTATTGCAGCAACCCCACGTTCTCCGCATCGAGACCAACCTGACGCGAGGATCCTGCTTCTGCCCGAGAATACTCCCGGCCTTCCTCTTTGAATCCACCTGAAACTCCATCAAACACTTCACCCGCTCCTTCAAACCCTTGTTCTCTTCGAACTTGGCCTCGATCTCGATCAACTTCCGCCTAATAAACCTCTGGCACTCCCGATTCCTCGTCAGCGCCTCCACGAAGCACTTCGCCGACCTCGGGAACTCCGTCCCGAGCCCTGCTTTCGAAGCCTCGCCTGGAGGGTTTCGCAGGTCATCATCGTACTGAGAGAAGCGGCGCTGGATGGCGCGGAGGGTAGCTAGGTCGTCATCGGAGTCGTCGTCGAGGGCGAGGGCAGTGCGGGAATAGGATGTGGCATCGGCGGCGCCGGACGAGGAGCAGAAGCGGGCCTGGAGGGAGCGGAGGAGGTCCAGATCATCGGAGTCGGAATCCGGATCGGAATCGGAGGGAGATGGAGCAGCAGCGGAGGCAGAGGCGCCGGTGAGGGTGAGGGCGTGGCTGAGAGCGGCGAGGTCTTCGGCCAGGGAGTCGTCGTGATCGGAGGAGGAGAGCGAGGAGGGCGCCATAAGAGCGAAACGCACGAGCTCTGTGACGAACGAAGCTAATTTTAATAAACGTCGCAGCTTCTCGTCCGGGCTTGGGCCCAGCCCGGAATTTTGGCCCGATATAGATTAAATTCTAATTTCGAGAAATAGAAATGAAGTTTTGGATATAAACCCCTGGAAGGTGGTAATAGACATAATTGAAGATAACCCCTGGTTTAGTAGATACTTGTATGCGTAATACATCCATTACTTATTGAAACTTTTGTGCATATAACCCTATAAAAGTTGAATTTGCAAATGTAGCCGTAGAAAATAAATTTAAAAAGATCAATTATATATAATTTCTTAATATCTTACTAAATTATATATTTCTCTTTTAAATTTAAAAAATTAATAATCTTATCAAATTACATATTTCTTTTTGAAACTTAAAAAATTACATCTAACTCCTCAAAATTTTTTCAAATTATATATTTTTTTCAAACTTAAAAATTAAATATTATTTGCATTACTGGATGTATTGTAAAAATTTTATCGGGTATATATATATTATTAGAATCAGAAATATTCAAAGAATATATATCATTTTGATATCATTCAAATTGAAGTAAAAAAATAAAAATACTCCTGACTTGATTATAAAAAACTTTGATAGTATGTCATTGTTATAAAAAATTCTCTTATCTGGTTGAAAATTTTATTTCATATTACATTTCAACCCAAAAATGTAGAATAACTATTTTGCCCTTGGTTTGATTTAAATGAGTTTTAATCTGATCTCGAATTAAATTTAAACTCGAAATGTAAAATGATAATCTTATCATAATCTGGTTTAAACTCATTTTAGTTTGATCTTAACTAGAACTAAGGCTCAATTTAAATCATATTTGAGTCTAGACATAAACCAGATCTGGAGTTGATTCTTACTCATTCTCCATGACATTAATTTATATCCAATCGGAAGTATTTTTGTTTTTTCATTTTCAATCTAAATGATGTTAAATGATATATATTTTCTTAATATAATTGATTCTAATGATAAATATATATCTAAATTTTTTTAATATATCGAGTAACCCAACAAAAAATTATAATTTTTTAAGTTTTAAGGAGAAATATGCAATTTGAAAAATTTTAAAAGAGTTATATGCAATTTTTTGAGTTTCAAAAAAAAAAGTAATTTGACAAGTTTTTAATGAGTTATATGAAATTTTTTAAGTTTGAAGAAAAAATATATAATTTAGTAAGACTTTAAAAAGTTATATGCAATTGAACCAATTTAAAATGTATACTCTTTCCTTAGGATATGTTTGTTTTGTAGAACTTAAAAATTTTAAAAATTTTAGTGTTCTAAAATTTCAAAATTCTTGATTTAGATGATCTAATAAGATATTTGTTTTATAAGACATATAAATTTAAATTTTCAAAAGTTTATATTCATTTTTTAAATTTATAAATTTTAAAATGATAATTTTTGTATTTTGTTTGACTATATAGTTCAGCATGCAACCTTAAATACTAAATTTTTAAATCCATAATTTTAAGACCCAACCAATTTTGGAAAATCAGTAAATTATTCCGTTTTTAAAATTTGAAAATTCTGAAGTTTCAAAATTTTGTATAACAAACACTAAATTGTATAGTTTTCAGAATTTTAAAATTTCACAAAATAAAATTATTTTGTTTATATTACCCATATATGTTTAGATGGATACCTTTGAAATTTTCATTTTTCACACAAGTTAGAGATGCAAAGTGAACTCAAAGATGTTAGTTAACACAAAATCAACTTTCCAACTTTTCAGCACTATAAATAATTTTTTTTTGACTTTTTAGTGGAGAAAAAAGCATCCTATGAATCATGAAAATTTTAGATCAATACGATTGACAGAGGAAAAGAAACGCAGACCTTTTTTCAAAGGAGATGAACATGCTACAACTATTGCTGCTTGAAATAATCATGAAATTATCTCTGATCAGTTTTTCATTAGGCAAATCATGGAGCTTTCAAAGCTCTGTGGAAAAAACTGCTTCAGCTACTAGGGTAGCAAGATCTTGCTGTCTGGTTTCATGCTGCAGCTCACAGTTTTGATGAATGGAGTGCAATATGAAGAACAAAGATTGTATGTTGTGGATGACCAAGTGTTCCATTTCTACAAACTAATCATCAATATTTCTTCATACTAATCTGTCCTATTCCTGTTCAGAAATTAGAATGCAGAAATCCTGAACATATGTTTTGATTATACTTATTTAACACTAAGAAGACAGATAACATTTCTGGAAAGTTGTACAGAGGGGAGTTGCATCACGCGAGAATTGGAGTAATCATCATAATCAAACATTTGATTTTCTACAAACTGTCTTGCCAATTTTCTTGAACTTCCTTCGTTGAATTGAATTAAACCAGTAGTCTTCAAAAGCATGTTTAATAATCTCACCGTTAAATGGAAAATAATTTGACTTCACAAAAATTAAAGATGGTTTAATGCTGACTGCTAGTTGCAATTCACATTAAACAAAAGAATCGACTTAAAATATAGTAAATGATAGTATCACCTCACTATGAGCTTGAGATAAGCAGCAAGGCAATAACCATGCCTGTTTGGTACCAAGTGCCAGAACAACTGCAATCCCTGCAAATAACATGATGGTCTGACCAAGCCTTCTATGCTATGCAATTTTATTACGTAGCACATCGACATGATATACCTATTAAACAGCCACTGAGAAGAACGCTTACAAATAGAAAGCCAAGGGTGATAAAGAAGCACAAACATCATTGAATAAGAAGAAACATCAATTTCCACCTAAAGGATCAGAGCAAAAGTGGATCTGCAACCACTTTATCACTGTTAAAAGCAACTCTTTGTTCATTATATACCTTCGAATGCTAAACCAGTTACATCAAACAACTGCCTATTGCTTAACCAAGTTACAGACTTCGAAGTATTCAGTTCAACTACATTCTCTGTCCTCTCAACAATCTGAATAGCAATTAAACATGAAAAAGCTGATGAATTAATGTGAAAAAGGCATTGAGAGGATAGCATTAGTTGAAAATTGAAGGTACAAGTAATCAGCACATTAAAGAATGTGCTTCTCTTCTCAAATTCATAGTTTAGTTCAGCATGAATCTTCTTTAAATTATATGAAGTGGTTTCTCAGCTTAAATAGTGTTTTTACTGGTATCATTCTCAAAATGAAGCAATGCCAAAAAGCTGTTCAACTTCACAAAAAAGGCTGCTAATCTGCAGTAGCTACTCAAATTGTTGGTCATAATGAACAAAGAAACCAACTCAAGAGGGCAGAGTGACCTTTCATCTGGTAAATCACCTATTCTTAACCAGCAGCAGGGAAGTAGATATGCTTTGTTTACCATTCAAGTGCCATGATATCTGCAATTTCTTGCAATCATCATGAGGCTCATAACCAAGCTTTCAATCCCTCATCTGCTAGGAATGTATGTCTATTTGTAGCTGTGTTACTCCAAGTAATACTGCAGGGTGATCCTCTCCATAGTATTCTGGCTCACTATATCTCTAGAATACAATTCATTCAAGACCTCCTTTGCCAAATCTAATTCATCCTCATGAGCAATACCCTCTACTAAGATTTGGTATGTTGTCTCGTTAGGCGAATGCCCCCTCTCAATCATCATTTCAAAAACATCAAATGATAGGTCTGTTCTTTGAGCCTTGCAGAACCCAAGTATGAGTGCGTTATAATTGTCCACATCGGGTTTGCAACCATCCTCTTCCTCCATCACTTTAACAATCATCAAAGCCTCATCCAACATGCCCTCCATACAAAGACCCCTGATCAAAGAAGAATATGTATATGAATCAGGCACAAAACCGTTCCCCGTCATCTCTATCAAAAGCTGGAATGCCGCTAAAGTGTTGCCCTTCTTACACAAGAATGAAATGACATTTCTATAGTATTCATGCATTGAAATATTCTGCTTAGCACCCAAGCTCTGAAATATGGAAAATGCATCTTCCACCCTGCTCTCCCCACAAAGCACAGCTATAGCATTGTAAGTGCCCTCATTAGGACTACACCGCCAATATATCATCATGTCAAGGCACTTTGCCACCATATCCAACCTCCCCTCCTTGCAATACCTCGCAATAATAGGGTTAAAGCTAGCCACAACAGGCTTCAACCTATTCCTTGTCAACTCATCCAAGATCTCAAGTGCTTGCTCTGGCTGACCGTGATTTGCTAGTGAACCAATCAATATATTATAAGTAACAATGCTCGGCTCACAACCCACACTAGCCATCTCGGCCAAAAGTGCCTCTGCCTCCACCCACCGCCCCTCATAGCACAAGCTCCTCAACAAGATATTGTAACTCACCACATTGGGACTAAAACCCTTCGCAGGCAACGCCCTAAAGAACTTGACTGCTTCCTCCAATCTCCCCTCCTTACAATACCCGGTAAGCAATACATTGTAGCTAACCAAGTTCGGCCTCCCACCCTTCGCAATAATCTCATCCAACAGCCTCACTGCCTCGTCCACACCCCGCTCCTTATACGCCGCCTCCAGCAAGAACGAATACGTAAACACATTTGGAACCAGTCCCCTCTTTGTCAACCTCTCCAAAAGCTGCAAGCTTTGCTGCAAATTCCCGTGCACGCACAATCCGCGCACGAGTGAATTGTAAGTGACGGTCGTGGGGGTCACTCCCCAATGGAGCATTTTGTCAACCAGCTGAAGCGCATACCCGACGCTGCCGCGCTTGCAGAGCTGGTTGACGAGGAAGGTGAAGACGGAGCAGTCGGGTGGGTTTCCAGCGGCGGCGAGGAGCTCGGCGACCTGGACGGCCTTTCGGATCTTGTTGGCCTTCGAGAGGTCGTAGAGGAGCTGGGTGGCCTGGGCGGGGTCAGGGCGGTGGCCGCGGTGGATCATATAGTCCAAATAAAGGAAGGCGTCGTTAAGGCGGAGCTCGCGAGAGCGGAGGTCCGATTTGGAGGATTTCCAGCTGGGGAGAGTGAAAAGTTGCTCCTTTGGGTTGGAGGTGGTGGTGAGGGTGGCGGAGAAGCCATGGCGGCAGAACAAGGACTTGCGTTTGCCGGTGGCAGCGAAGGCGAAGGTAGAGGCGGAGGCGGAGGCGGAGGCGGCGGTGGAGGGAAAAGTTAAGGGCTTTGTGGTTGGGAGAGTTGGAAGAAGTAAGGAGGAAGACATGGATATGGTTACGAGGAGATTTGGATGGAAACCATGATGAGTAAGGGGATTTTCTTTTCTTTGTTTTTGCTAGACAAGAAAAATAGAGAGCTTTTTGGAGAAGATGATCTGAAATATCCTCATCCACAAACTTGACATCGTTGCCACACAATCTATATTTATTTGAATTTCCAATTACATTTTTTCCCCCAGGATTTTGTGTTATTTATGGATAACCCCGGTATTCTTGGTATTTTCAAAAGCCCCCTCGAAATTTCAAAAATATCCTTCTGAAATTACATTTTTGTCCGTATATTTCTTTTGATTACTATTTTTAAATGTAAAATTAAGATTAAAGATGATCAAATGATGTCAACCAATCACAACTTATCACGTGATGGAATAAGTTGTTGAAGAAAATAAAAGGAGAAATCCAAAAAAAAGTATGCATTTTATTTGCCCTATTCATTTGATAAGTCGTAGAAGAGGATATTTTAATCCATATTATTACAGTAATTTCTCGAAGAGACAAAAGTGAAAAGTTATCTTCAGCCGTAAGAAAATATTTAAATCATATTATTGCAACATTCACCAAAATTAGTCAAAACAAAAAAATATTTTTATCATTTTATTGTAGTAATTTCTTGAAGAGACAAGAGTGAAAACAAAGAAACACGCACACATATCTCTTAACAATACAACATTAATTTCATGCACTATCAGCAATCTAATGGTAAAGTAAAATATATAAAATGAACTGCAAAGAAAATATTGTGAAAATAGATTCTCCATGACCTCCAATAGATAAATTGTAAGGAAAATATTGTGAGAACATATTCTTCATGATTTTCATAGGTGGCTCACAATCATGTGTGCATTATAGATTAGGGAGTCTATTGAGTTAACACACACATAAATAGGAAGAGACTTGTAGTGTCACTCCGCATTAGAATTATATTCTTTTTATGTGAGCAATAAAATGTTGATAATATTGTTATACTTCTCTTCTTCTCTATGTTCTTGTAGGTTTATGCGAATTTGACGAGTTGAGGTGGACGGGCCTTAACACCATCACGGGCAAAATTTCAAAATAGAAATTTGGCCGTGTGATATATGTTTGAACCATAAGCATCTATTCAAATGCCAAGAATCAAAAAGAGCTCTCCAGATGTATCATGCTTTTGCTTCAGACATCTCCGGGCCCGACAAGCGAAAATTCTGTCTCAGCCATCAGATCTCAGGATGCAAAATTGAGAGAGATGGTGAATAGGCAAGCATTCATGCCAACCCACTCCAGAATCCCCACAAATTGAGAAAATCACTCATTCACTTCTGTTGGCTTTCTTTCAAGTAAAGATTTTAGAAATGCTGAACAAAGTTTTGCGAGGGGTGGGAGAACATGGGATGATCCACTAAATATGGTCTCCCCAGGCTTCTCAGACGGGAAAAAGGGAATTTCTGGTACTCGGTCTCTCTTTGGATCAAATTCAGGTAGCTCGCCATAGATTGATGCATAACCATATATCACTGCACAGGTGGAAAATCAATTACGAAGTTAAAATACTTATCAATATTCGTATCCAAAACCTATGCTGAATAAAATATAAAGATTGGTGCTACCCATTAAAGCTACAAGAGGATTTCAAGATATAACCATCAGAGCAGTGAAGGAAAGCTTAGGCTGCAGTAGGCCCAAGCCTGAGGCCAAAGTTTTCTGACTGATGCTTTTGTCAGAACCGAAAAAATAATAAAAAATTTTCAGGCCACAGACAGTTAAGGGTTTCAGGACCTATAAGCCAGAGGCCAACCTAATACCTAAAAAGCCAGCCTCAATGCCAAAAATCTCAGGCCAACCTGGCCCATCCCTGCTAGTTATTCCACAAGAATAATGCTATGATACATAAAACAATATAGTTAATAAACACTAACTTGGTTCCTCTGTATCAATCAGATCCCCTCTACGGGTTCTGCTTAAGTGATTTTCATGACCATGTGGATCAAATACCACATATTCATGGTCACCATCCATGTAAATAAGCAGCGAAGAATCTTTCCGCTCTGTACTTTTCAAGTCTTGAGAAAACACATCAGCACAAAAAAAAGCAATGCTGCCTTCCTTTGCCTGAACCAATAAAAAATGTAATGAGGAACTTGAGACAACCAGATCATCCTCTTTAATATGAAGATCACAAAACTATACAACAGGACCTAGGAATGACAATTTAACAGAAATTTTTATAATTTCAGATCATTAGGAACCATAAACGAGAATAACACATAATATTTAGAGGGCCTTATTAACCAGCCAAGTAGCCACTGGAACTGGATTTGGCACATCAAATAGTAACTTTATTCCATCCTGTTCTACAGTGGCAGCCTTGGTAGGGGAATATGCTAGGATGGCAAACATAGTTTCATCTTCGATGGTTGTCACAGCTACAGAAAGTCATAAATCTCAGACAAAAAGTATAGGATGTATAAAAAAGATGGAAAAGTTGGACAATGTTCTGATTGATAATGAATTTAACTAAACTACAAATACTTGGCACTGCAAATATTGTGAAGAGCAACAAGGGTGAATATGAATATTTGTGTTAAAAGAGTTGTGATCCGCAGAATGTCTGTTAAAGAGTTGTTACCAGCAAATCAAAGAAATTTATTTCAGATCTATATTGACTGGAGATATATTTAATTAGAGAACCTCTACCAGTGTCAGGCACTCCAAAAATTTAGTTCCTGGGCACTATTTTTTTTTCATTTTACAGACCAATAAGCAAAATTAGCATACCAATAAGAGCAAGTACTTGAAATTACTTCCCTGAGAACTTGATATTTCATTTTGTTGACTGATAAAATCTACAACCACAACAATGAAAAAAGAAAATGGCAACCTTCTACAGAAAGACTGCAAGACCAGTGCAAGTGTAGCTTTGACAAATTCCAATCAGCCAATTGTGGCCTTGAACCCTGGGAAATTGAGACTAAACAATCTGACTTCCCAACAAACTGAAGCCCTGTGATTGGTAATCTCCAAATTTTTCTCTGGAAAGAAAACTCTAGAAAAATACAAACAAAAGAGTTACCGCAAGGGTATCTCCAATTACACCAAACAGAACATTTGCATTAGGATCCCACAATGTAATAACAGTCTCAGTTGCAACTGTTAGGACAGTTCCATCACCAGAAAATGCAGCGGCAGTCATTCGCTTCCGCCTGCATGAAGAATTTGTCATTAATAAAAGCCTCACAGCATCAAATGAGAGAAAATTTTATATATATATATACGTGTACAGTTGAATAGCCATTTGGATATGGGTGCAGAAAAAAGAAAAAATTATCATGCATTTTAGTAAAGAAGATAGAGGAAATATGTTAATGTGAACTAAAGAAACCTTCTGCTCTCCAGACCAAGGACAAATTCAGAATACAAACTAATCCACTGTAAAATGAATCTGGTTCAGCTGGTTTCTCTGTAAATACTAAGTAATGTTGACCAGAACAGTTATAATTTATGTAAGAAATCTAACTTTAAATGTCCAAACAGTTCATTTCCATAAGCAATGGAGTATAACAAAACCATCACTGGACTTTTCACCGTAGCCAGAAAAAAATTCACATGACATGTATCATCAGGTGCTTCTCATAGTTTCCAAGAGAACATACTCTTTAGAATACATATAGTAATGCAAAACATCTCATTTTACATCAAAACAATATTCAAGAACTTCCCTTGATTTCTTCCTTCGATCATCCTGGATAATCCATGGGGGTACCTTCACATATAGACTTTGAAAGTAATTATATAATACCTGCTTCTATCCAGCATTCATTGATTTCAACAGAACACCTTGTCTCTTTTCTATTCAACAATAATGGTTGAAGGAGGTATGTTCTCAGACTAAGAGTGTGTTTGAACTATCAGAGCCATGGAACATACCTAGGAACCCAAAAAAACTAGAGAACTCTGAGGCGTCCTGTTTGGTTGGCCCTTTTAGTTTCTTATAAATCCAGAGTTCCTATATCCAACCACCTTATTATCCTAAAAGCTTTTTTTTAAATTTATTAATCTATCAAAATAGGTCTTCTAATCAAACTAGATTACCATTCCAGATGAGATCTCCAAAAATGTAAATCCAGGAGTTCTTATGGAGCACTAAATTAAGTGAAGATCATATTGTAACTATTTCCACCTCAAACCAGAAACTATGGACCCCAAAATAATGTTGTTCATTAGCATTTTTCAACAAACCTCATAGAACTCTGAAACAATTTTTTGGACAAATTAACACAACTTGGTCAGTTTCCTAAGTAGCAACCTAATTTAATTATAGCTAATAAAAAGGAACTTCTCAGACCATTTTCTATATAGTTTCATGTGCACACCTTGATTGAATTACTTAGTCAATCTCTTACTAAACCATTCGCTATTGACATGGTCCAGGTTAAGGTCAACATGGCAGGTTTAGCTGTTCTTCAAACTCTAGTATTGACTAATATCTTGATGGTGAAGCTTTTACTTGTACTTCTATAGGTTTGGAACATACTTCACATGTCTTGAGGTCATATTAAATGTTCTATAAAGCCAATTATATTGGCTTTTGAATAGCAAATAAATAAGGAAAAAATTAAAAAAGAGTAAGAGTTCAACTAACTATGATGTCTATCAGCTAACAAGAAACTAGCTAGATTCCTCCAATTTGTTTTAAATAGTTCCCTTTATACTGCACAAAATGAACAATAATAAAACCATTTACTCATATGAAAACCAATAAAGCATGGTAAAGCAAGAGCAGATAATCTATTCATACTTGTATGAACCAACAGATTGGCATCTCCAGCCAGATTTTTGAGGTATCTCATCTTTCTGCGGATAGCTGGCATTATGGACCCAAACCTGAAAAACCAATTGAATCATATAACCTAGTAGGGAGTGTAACACAAATAGCAGTGTGATGCTTACCTTAAAATCACTACCAAAGGAAGAGGTGACAGCCATAGTATTATCAGGATGGAATGCAAGAGCAGAAATTCCATCTTCACCGAAATGCAAGAGGGAAAAAATTGGGAAGGCATACCATACAAAATTTATTTGGCATCATGTTATGAAGAAGTATAGATGCATCCAACAGCCACATCAATATATGGTTCATCCAACTAAAACACTTCATTGAGAGTATTAGGATAAAATTAGTAGCCAAATTACAGCATTTGTGAGTTTGGTAAACATAAAAGCATGCCTAGAAACTTTAATCCATCCAATACAAAATTTGCAAGAGGAGCAACAGAATAATATAAGCTAGAATCATGTCAAGAGTAAACAAAAATGCAATTGCAATATACAATATAAATTACGGATGCACCATCAATCAACTCTATCAAAGTAATCTATCTGATCATCATTGAAAGAAAATGAAGAAAGAAAGTACACCTCTGATGCGTGTGATGTGCAAAGTTGCTGCTAGTGTAAGTTGGAGTCTTGAAGGATGAGCAAAGGAGGTGCAGGACAACAGGAGGAAGATGAAGGATGCTTGTGGCTCCCTAAATATGCGAACTGTTGTAGATGATAGATTTTAATAGCTTTAGAGTTTGCATAAGAAGCAGATGGCTCTAGATTCCTTTCAGATCTTCATTAGAGAGAAAAACATACGAATAACTAGCACTAGTCGCAAGGAGAGTCAGGTAGTTAAGATGGTCAACATTGACTCGGAAAATGACTAATAAAAAAAAGATCCCACGAACCAAACAGAACACAGCCACAATCAATGGATGCTTGAGACATTCACTAATAGAAAATCGCATCATTCTATCTCCTGGAGGCTAGAGAAATTTAAGCCCCAATCTCATTTGGCATCTCTTAGAACCAGCTACAGACAATGGATAGTGTGATATCTTCTCCCCAGCTCTGCATGACAAAGAGTTACGGTAGCCGCTTGGAAATAGTGCAGCTGTCCAGAAAATGAAGATGGATTGGCAACAGATGAGATCAGAGACAGCAGGAAAGGCCCAGCTGTGATTTCCTGACTTGTGTCTAGCAGATTAGGTTTAGGTTCAGGCCCAAACAAATTAGGACCAAGGTCAAGGCTCAAGGGTTGTTGAGTCAGTCAAAAGGCCAAGCCTCAAATTTCTCAGAAAAATGAATATGCCTAAAACCAAGGCTCCTGAACTGAATTTTGTTCAAAAAAGGAAAAACCTTGTGGTGTGTTGGGTTCGTGGATAAACCAGTTTACACCAATTTTTTTTCTGAAAACTGGTTTGAACCATCAAATGGTGCCTTTTTTTCGGCCCCGTTAGGTTACCCTCTTAAATGGTTTAAACCATTCTAGAAAAAAGTGTAAAACCCAGACAATCCAAAAGCCAAGCTTTAATACGGGAATCACAAATTGAAACCAAAAACACCAAAAGTTACTAGCACCAAAATAACCCAACATCCCAAAAGTCATCTATGACTTCAAATGAGCAGATTTTCATAAATTGTACCACTTCAGCCCCAAAATCCTGGGCAAATTTTCACTGAATTAAACACTACAAAGAATGACTTATCAGGGATACTTAAAGATGTAAAGTTCAATAGATATTTTAACTGTGAGGCTTGAAAATAACAGTGGACAAGCTGTATTCCCCAGTTCTGGATACTCAGGTCCAAAATTTTTGAGTTACATCCCCACCAAGTCCCTCGTGATGGAGTAAGCCAAGGACTGCGGTACATTTTCAGGAAGATTTCAGAATATTACATATGAGCCCTTGATAACATGTTAAGCCTTATATGGACAGAAGCATATCATCATTCTTTTGAAGATAAAAAGCAATATAATGGAAGCAATTAATGCTCTTCTTTTTATAGATAAACAGACAGTAACATGCTGTGCCATCATTCTTTCTAACTTCTGGATAAAACTATTTATGGTCTCACAAGATCACAGCTGGAATTGACATCTCATTCGAATAGAATAACAACAATTATATGGAGTTGCAGATAATAGCAAAATACCCATTTCAATCAATTAATAACAAAAATCAGGCAAATCCATTTTTACTTCTTAAAATGAATAATGTTATTTGTATACATTACTAAGATCGCATTACATAGAAACTATGCTAATAGATCCCAATGCAATCCCAGATCACAGATTAAGGTTGATTCCTTACTGTGACATCAACAACAGGCTGCTGATGATTTCTTTCACATATTTGGACCTGCATAAGACAAGCAATCATATCTACAAATGTCCAACCATGGTGAGGTCAACAAAAAAGCCACAATAGGCAGTACAGATAAAAGCACAACTTGACATAACATTGTCAAGGCAGCAATAAACATATTGAATTATACTAGACACCTGTCAAACTTCTTTGTTATCCAACAGGCAGAAGAACTGTATATGATATTTTTCAGTCCTTAAAGCAACCAATCCAGAAGGATGATCAAACACAGGCCCACTGCATACGGCTTCATAAATATCTGGCACTGCACAAGGAAGCTGAAATCAACATGTCAGACTTTAAGAAAGTAATTAACGAAAGACGCGATATAGCCTGCTCTTGCACAATGCACAATGTATACAGCAAGAAAAAAGGATCATCAGACAGATGAGCAACCTTAATCCCAGAAATGGATCTTGTAATCTCCACTGATGGCATTTTTACTAGATGGATTTGATTATCCGCACATGATATCTGAATACAGGATGATCAGTGGAAATCCGTGACTCATGAAGCCAACCGAAGTAGAAAATATGAGAAATCCTACACATGTATCATCCAAGAACTACTAGGCCATGTAACTCAAGTGGAGGTAATGCTATGATGAAATAGAGATTCTCCGGCTTACACAGGAAAGGGTCGAATCTGGAGAATTAACAAAATACAACAAAAGAGATCCTAGCCATGGCTTAAACTTTTGTTTTCCAGAGTCCAGCTGCCAGACCACAAAAACACCTTCCTTCCTAACTGAAGGAAAAAAATTTGAGATATTCAGCATATTAAGATACATGTTATGAACAGGAGTAAAACGCAAAACATGTGCAAAACATTGGTTAAATTCTCAAATTAATAAATGTAGTTACTAGTTAGGATTCAAAGCAACCAATGGGCTGATAAGGCTTGAGCATGTTATGTCAATATGTTATCATACAAGTTATTGCAATGTTGATTGGAAAATCAAGCTTCTGTGCTATCATAGCATGATACCTGAATACAAATACTCTCCATCAGAGGAGGAGAAATTCCACTTCACTCGGGTGCCAATGCCATGTTGAGCACGAGTCTGCATCAACATTATTTTTCACTCCAGGGCATTCATCCTGATGTTTATTCCTCTCTCCACGAGTTAGTTGTAAATTATCTGAAAACTTTCTCTTTCCGAAGTTCCTCCAGATCAAAATTCTTCCTGTTTCATCACCTCCAGCTACCATTCTCTCCATAGGATGAAATGCAAGAACAGTCAAGTTCTTTGCTTGATGCAATTTGATCTTTCTGATCTCATCATACTTTAAATCTTTCAGAGGGATTCTCCATATATGAAGTTTACACTTATTCTGAATGCCAATAAATTCTCCAGAGTTACTTACAGGGATCATCTCTGGCTTACAAGTCCATTGACATTAGAAAAATTTTGGCCAATGGACCTACAAACACTAGTAAATAAATATGAACTTCAATGATGCATTTTAAATATAATAATCTGAACATCTTAACAGATACAATGGTCAGTTATTGAGAAGCCACGTATGAAAATGATATAACCAATAATAGATTATAATGCACAATGCCAAAGAAACTAAGAAGTGCCAAGAAGGCAACCAAGGTAAATAAAATATCAGATGACCCTATGCAGCAATATTATGTATTTCCTGAGCAGAATGCAATAAATTTAGAATTTTCTAGAAATACATCAGCTTAAAAATCTTTGCTTGTTATCTGCAAGAGCTACCCAGCCTACGAGAATTCACTAGGTCCAATCTACTGGGCAACAAGGTAGATCACCTATGTAGGCATTTTTTTCCTATTCTGAAGACACAACTTTAACTACATTGAAGCCAATTACTCTTCTACCATGACAAATCGAAAATAAAAACTATCACAGACCAAGACCAACAAAAATATTGCCTACAAAAAAGGTGTTGTCTTAAACCGGTCAAAAAGTCAAATATATTTTCAAAAGAAGATACCACTGATGGAAAAAAGCACACATTAAACAGCTATCAATCACACCTCGGCCAACAAGCCTCCTATCTGAAGTCCATTGCTTAATTTGTAAATCAGAATCTGTCCATGCAATGCTTTCTGATTGTCAGTTGATATATTAGGAGTTTTCACTGAGAGGAATGCGAAAGCATTTGCTGTTCTCTTGTCATGCTATACTAATCAGTTACTCTTCAAGTCAATTTGCTGTTCGACATATGTGTAATTTCCTGCAAGAAAATGATATTGAAGGAGATCAGTTACTCTTCAAGTCAATAAAAAAAAAACAGTTAAAAAGATGTTAAGATTAAGCTTCCAAATATGTGCTCTCGATTTGGTAGGCTATCCTTTCATGTTCAGAATCAGTAAAAGCTAGGCTTAGCAAAAGAAACATTGGCTACTCAGAGAGATTGTTACTGTTACATATTTAAAACAGAACAAATGCCTTTCTGGAAATAAGATGTTCAGAAAGGGATTTCCACAAAAATGTCGAAATAGGTTGAAACTAGACCTAGACTAATTTTGCATTGCTGGTTGTTTTAATAACTCGAATTTCAGTTGCACTGATTAGAGTCTATGCCTATGCAATAGCTTCAGGTAGGAGAAGATGGCAGAAGAAAAATGTAATTATTGAAGAAAAATATTATCTGAAGGTTATCTCTCTGAACTGACCTATTTATTGTTAACTTTTACTTTAAAAAAAAAGCCATGCGTGTTGTACACTGCCTTCATTTAAATATAGGGATTTTGACTAATTTTGCATTGGTGGTTGTTTCAACTTAAAGTTCTTTTGCACTGATTATGGGTTACGCAGTAGCTTCAGATAGGAGTGGATGGTGCAAGTAAAATGTAATTATTGAAGGAAAATATATCTGTCCCCAGTGATATTTGTTATTACCAACTCTACCTTCATAAAGATATAGCACTCTTCAAATGAGATGTGTACAAGAGTTCATTAAAGAATTACCATTTTTTGGATGACAAGCAGTTAAATTGGACTAGTTGAATCACCACAGGTTTTCACTCTTTAATTACAGGGTCTGTGGACTTGATTGATCAATCCTATAGAACAGTAATTGGATTTGCTCCAAGTAATTGATTGAATTTTTTTGGGTTCTTGGATTATATATTAGCTTCTAATCACAAAAAAATCTTGACTAAAAACTCAATCAACTTCTTTAAGAACATCTTGAATAACATCTTGAATAAAAAGAAAATGTAGTTAGCCAAAAATTAACCATATTTAACCAAAATTTCACTAGTATATGGCAAAACGAATATGAAGTTAACTGAAGAAAACCCCGTTAAGCAGCTCATCACTATAACTTAACTCATTACAAACAACTGCCAAAGTGTCAAACTCCACATTCTGAAAAATTGATACAGGAACACAGCCGGACTTTTAAAATTGAATATTTTATTTTTAGACAAGTAAATATTTACATTACAAGTTACTAGATATTTGATCCAAAAAAAGAACAATTACATTTTACATATGCAAAGAACTCAAAGTCCATGCGATTTGATACATTAAAACAAGGTACTTCAATGAATAACCTTATAAGTTGTCATAGTTACATATAGCCTGGGATTTGAATAACTAGATATAACCACTCATATGTAAACTTCCTTTCAAACAAAAAAGCCCCTACCATAAATGAGTGTTAATAAGAAAAAGTAAAGCAATTTATTAAAATGCTCAAAAGGATAATCCAACAAAATGTTATCAAAACGATAGATGATCTTACCATAGATGGAAATTTCTCAATGAAGTCAATCTAAAAACCAATTCATGCTAAAGAAAACATCAAATTGATGCTTGCAAAGTTTCACAAACCATATATGGCTGACAATAGTTCCAAATAAAGCAAAC
The DNA here is from genome assembly GCA_005019695.1 of Trichopus zeylanicus subsp. travancoricus. Classification (NCBI taxonomy): domain Eukaryota; kingdom Viridiplantae; phylum Streptophyta; class Magnoliopsida; order Dioscoreales; family Dioscoreaceae; genus Trichopus; species Trichopus zeylanicus. Next base: position 28,544 of record RXID01014366.1, read on the forward strand.
ATACGACAGGCAGGATGCACACACATAAGCAGCAAGAAGTGACTGTGCTTTACCATGGAGAAGATAGGAAGCTGAACTTTGATCTTCTTTATCAATTCTGGGATGGCAAAATTGCCAATAACGTATCATTCCATCCAGTGATGTGGTCCAGCAATAGGAAATGAACTTGCTAGCAGCCCCAGGAACAGGTACCACCACAACAGATGTGACCCCTCCATGTGGCCCTCCAATTCTGTAATCTATGGAAAATACAATATTTTGAGAATCTATACCCTTTGCCTCATCCACAATGTCAGTCAGTCATATTTAAACAGTCTAGAACATGAAAAAGATAAATACTTTACAACAATTCATCGAGAATACAAAAAAGAAAAAAACAGCATATCCTGAGTGTTGGCCCTTACATAGAGTCCGTCCCCTACACAGACATCCAAAGAAGCTAGAACACAAAGAAGTATTGCACAATCTCTTTTATTCCAGAAAACAATGAAAACAACACAAAATTGTAATGAATATAGTTTCTACTAGGTATCACTGCCTAAACCTTATTAAAGCTAAACATGAAGTATCCCTATAAACCACTGAATATCATGAACCTATAAAATCAAGATGGAATTTTAAAAAACGCAATTATAATCATTTCGCTCTGTGCTAACGAAGTAATTTTCGACTTCGGTACACCATGGTACACAAACAGAAATTTGGACACCTATTTTGTTTTCAATCGTCCAGCAACCTTTTCGAAATTAGATTCGAGAAAAAAAAGAAAAACTCCTTGAGACAGCTACGTGTCCCCAAGAAAAATTTTTGAAAACCCAAACGTTTCTCCCGGCTATCAAATCCCCTATTCCATCTATCAAAAATGCCGAGTGAGAATTAAAAAAGAATAAAAATTTCAGATAGGCTAGAGCTCCACCTGCAAGCCAGTAGAGGTGCTGAAGATAGAGACGGTGGCGCCGGTGCAGACAAGAAGCTTCTTGGCGTTGTTGGAGAACACCGGCGGCGAAGAGACGAAGTTCCGCCCGACAGTTATCATGGCTTCTCCGTTTTGCGAGGTGGGAGAGCAAACACTCGAAACTCGATCGATCAGGGGTTAGGGTTTTGCTGGGGTTCCTCCGGTCTAATGGGCCACTGAGCCCGCGGTGCATCAACCAGGCCCGTTTCTGCTCAAGGCCTAGTCAACCCTGGGCTTGTTGGGCCGGATCGAGTCTTGACAACGAGATCGTTTGCTTTATAAGCGGCTTGATAAAAAATTATTGGGTCAATTAGATAAAACTCAATCAAATCTTACTAAATTACATATTTTTTTTCTAAATTAAAAAATTACATATAATTTCTTAAAATTTTATCAAATTATATATTTTTCTTTGAAATTTTAAAAATTATATATAATTCCTTAAAATTTTTTCAAATTGTATTTTTCTCTTCTAAACTTAAAAATTAAATATTTTTTGTATTACTAGATATATTGCAAAAATTTTATCGGATATATATTTATCGACAAAATTAAGAACATTTGAAGTATATATATCATTTAATATTATCATTCAGACTGAAGTAAAAAATAAAAATACTCCTAATTTGTCTAAAGAAACTTTGATAATTATGTTATTATTGTAAAAACTTCTTTCTTGTTTAGTTGAAAGATTTATCTCATATTAAATATTAACTCAAAATATAAAATTATTATTTTGTTTTATATTTTGCTCTTCATTTGGTTTAAATCTGTTTTAATCCGATCTCGAATTAAATTTAAAGCCGAAATATAAAATGATAATTTTGTCATGACTTAGCTTAAACTCGCTTCAATCTGATCTTAACTAGAATTAGAACTCAATTTAGATTATATCTAAAGCCCGATATAAATCAGATTTGGAGATGGTTTTTACTTATATTCTCCACTATATTAATTAAATTTGATCAAAAGTATTTTCGTTTTTTCACTTTAACCTGAATGATATATTATTGATTCTAATAATAAATTTACATCTAAATTTTTTTTTAATATATCAAGTAACCCAAGAAAATATTATAGTTTTTTAGGTTTTAAGGAGAAATATAAAAATTTGGAAAAAATTTAAAGAGTTATATATAATTTTTTAAATTTCAAGGAAAAATATTAAATTTGAAAATATTTAAGAAATTATATATAATTTTTAAAATTTGAAAAAATATATAATTTAATAAAATTTTAAGGAGTCATATATAATTGACCTAAAATTATTTGTAAAGGATATTTTACACAAAATCATATGTGTTTTAGATTTATTTCTGCAAACCAACTTCCTTTTTCATATTAAGGTCTTTGCATGACACCCTGTTTTTCTATTTATCGTATCAAACAACTCATGTTATCAAAAACTACATTAAAAAAATCTTTTATGATAAGAGTTGCTTTATAACATTGAAAAAAAAGAAAAAAAGGCTTTATAAGTATGTTTCCAATCATTAACAAATGCAAAAATAAAAGCTCTAATTTGATGGAGAAAATGACTTACAAATGAAAATTTTAGTTAAAAAGAATGAGTGTTGGGCATCCAATTGGGCGTTTCCAATTAGCATGGGAAGCTGTCGTCAAGGGAGTGGACATAAGATCACTGAGGAGTTCATTGATGAAAGAGAGATCGTCAATAATTGTAAAGATGAAGCAAAAGTTAGCAGCAAATTGAATTACATAAGAATAGAAGAATTTCATAAGTAAAAGACATCAAGCTCATTAAACTCTAGCGCTACATTCGGCCTATATAAACATAGAGTGTCTTTCGAGTACTAAATTATGCACTTTCATTTTTTTCTTTATTGTGAATCAAACCCAATTTATTATAAGTTCAGTTATAATGGGAAAGTTTGGGCCATTTTATGCATTTATCGGGGTTCAGCAGTTGGGAGGTCTAAGTATCGAAACAAAAATTTTACATCCAATGTTCTTTCTAAGTTTGTAAATTAAATAATTGCCCATAATAGTGGTGTGTAGCACCTAAAAAGAACCGACACATATTTTAGAATCACCATTCAAGAACTGACAAATATTTTAGAATCACCATTCATCAATATACTCTTAAAGGTTCTTTTAAACATCCAATATTTGAGGACTATTTCTTAGGAGATGGTGAAAATCCAAAATGCTATTGAGCTAACCATCATATTAGGGTGACATTATTTACAGTGAGTTCAGACTCTATAAGTGCACCACAAATAAGATTAGGGAAAGAAAACGTAAGTCTTAGTTTAAAGTATATCTAGTAGAAATCATAACTGAAGTTGAACTCCACCTTTAGCTTTTTTAAACTGTCTTGTCCCCGAATAGGTCCACTTCCATGTGAGTTAAAATGACGAACCTCCAGATGAGAAGCTCAAGCTTCTTCTCTTCCAAAGTACAATTGAAGAGACGTACTTAGACTCTAGCTGGGGGTTAACATTGCAAAGGATAGGAGCTTTGGAGTTGAAATGGCCACTTTGAATTCAGCAAGTGCTCATCAAAACCACCTTTGGGGATGTGTTCCCATGCCTTGAAACCTGAAGAAGAACTATTCTCCTTCTAAGAATACTTGCTAGAGAAGGTAGAGCTTAAGCATCCTCTCCTATTAGAATCTACAAAACCTAAAAATTGAGGTCTACAGTTAGATGAGGACACAACACTAATAAACTAATCGAACTAAGACTTCTGAACTAATTGAGACAAAGTTTGGAAAAAATTTTAAACTAAATCTATGACATTTGCAGAAAAAATATATAAAAAACTGAAAGTACTAAAAATGACGAAAATAAAGAGCATACCACAAAAGCACAAAGCAATAAAGCTAAAAAGAAGAAAACTTACTTGATATCGCCCCCGGTGGCCAATAAGTCACCTAAAAATGATATTAGGGAGTCTTGAAAAGGAGTTAAAACCGCCAAAAGATTATGGAGCAATAAGAACATAGATCACTGGAAAGCATAAGATTAGAAAATAGTGAAATCTCTATGGAGCCTTTATATAGACACGAGCAACAACCTAAAACAAATCATCGTACCTCAAGATTGGTTTTCTTGTTGTTATCTTACTGCCATGTGAAATCTAAAATGATTTGGGCATAATGATAGCCTCAAACCCCGCCCAATGCAATCATTTTAGAATATTCATGTGGTCTCGGGTTTCACATGAGTGGTGCTCGGGAAGGCTTTGAAGGTTTATACAACAATAAGTTGATTATATGGGTTGACGCAATTACGTTTAAAATTTTATCACCAAACTCTTAGGCACCGTTTGGTTCAGAATCAAAATCAAAATTAGTGAATTACTTTTGTAAGCTAATAATTTTTTATCAAAACTAATCCTATAATAATTTAAAGTTTAAAAAAATCTTTAATTTTTATAATAATTTAATTTTATAACAGTGTAAAATAAGTAATATTAATTTTATAAGATAAAAAAAATAATTCTGAAAAATATTGATTCTAATCTTGATTCCAAATCAAACAATGCCTTAAAGCTCAATAAAAAGACTTAAAGGATAATAATATGTCATAAAGAACTATTTATTTGAACCAATAGTTTAGTCACCTAGATTGGATTATCAACACTGCAGTCAAACTTGGCCAATCAAAAATCAAACTCCTCGTACTGTTGCACTAAGATTAAGTTCAAGTCTAAAGATTACACCTCCACCACCCAAAGCAGCTATTGAACTACAATATTGCCCTAAGGGCACCGCCCTATTCTTTGGGCTACCACAACTCAGACCATTACTTCAATGGAGAAGGCTGGTGCATCAATATTATCGAGCTATTGCAACTCGATTCAAAATATCAATATGATATTTTAGAAGGTGATTTCCTACTTATGATGATGATCTTTTGCTTCATTTTCTACGTCACCTTCTGCTTATTGACAAAAAATTACCATAAAATAGTACGAAAAGGCAGATAAAATTTCAAAGCCACAACTAAGTTAATCCATCATAAAATTAGAGTCAAATAATCTTAATACGAGGATCAAGTTTCACACCTTATATATAAAAGGACGTAGGATGGAAGCGAAGAATCTTTTGATCTTCTCCTCTTTCTTGTCAAACACTTGCACTATATCATATTCTCGATCTCTTCTAAAATTCTAACTCTATTTCATTTCTTTTTTTATTCATAAGGAACTGTGTTCCGCTTAAATATCAAGAGTTTTCTTCCTCAAAATTTTCAGGACAAACAACTAACAATGTTAACTTGGAGGCAATAGGTTAGTTAGAGAGAAGACTTTTAGGTAGTATTTGAATAGGTGCTAACTTCAGTAAGTGATAAAAGTGGTAGAAGTAATAAAAGTGAAATGACAGAAATGTGACTTTGGTCGTTTGAATAACTTTCGATATGAAAGTAAAAAAAGTGTGAGTTTTATGAGTTTCATGACTTTGCTCATTTGGATCGTGAGATCCGAAATGGAAAATGCGACTTTAATCATTTGGATAGAGTGATACGTAAAAGTAGAGAAGTGATTTGATAATTAAAAATATAATATTTATTAATAAATAAAATAAATATATTTTTATTTACAAATAATTATAATTAGGATAAAATGTAATTATAATAATTAGGATATTAAAAATAATATTTAACTAAATAATTATACTTTGGATAATAATTAATTGAGCTAATAAAAAAAATATCATAATTCGGATTTAAAAAGTGCTATTTAACTAATTAATAGTTAGATTAAGGTTACAATAAATTTTTTAGTTTAGTTGATTTAAATTTTTTAACCAAAGCGTTTGATACGAATGTTAACAGAAGAGACCCTTTAAAATATCTTAAAATTGTCCTTCGGCTCAATATTATAAAAATTCAACCAAAATGGATATGTATTTTAAAAATTCATAACTAAAGTAGTTAAATATAATGCTTGTGCAGCGCAACAATTAAAATTAAATTCGTCGGTCTATATTTGAGTAATATAGCTACAATTTTACCCAAAAGCAAACAAATGAATACAATAATATTGGCGTGTTCAACGCAGGAGAGCAAATTGGCTACAAAATGCCAGAAAACAGTAAATACAAATTTCATCCGATGAAAAGCCACCAAGCTGCAAATAAACAAGAGGTAAAACAGCAAAAATTTCAAAAAGATTATTAAAACATCCCTTGAAACCTAACATTTTGAAAAGCAAGGGACATTCTTAGATTCAGCTAGCAATGGAAACTGTACATTCATCAAATGCATGAAAGGAAAACAAAAGATACAAATGTTCCAATCCAACCTGCGCTTCATACAAAAGAATACTTGTGACTTGCAGCAACTAGCCATCATAAACACAAAACCCTGTTTGTCTACAGAGAAAAACAAACCACGGAGACAAAACTCCAAAAAGACAGCAGCGGAAACATTTCCACTCGACAGGGCACTTATAAATGCATGACACGTAAATGGTCTGCAACAAAAGCAACGGTGAACAAATAAGGGCACAGAATCTACATTCTCCGTTAATGACCTAGATGCAAAATCTGTATGTCATTTCAATTAAAATACAATACGGGTCGTTCTATGCAAAGATCCCTTTCGTATTTGCACTAGAGCAATGGGCCACATGGCCGCATGAGTTACTTGTCTGGACCACAAAATCCAGACCCGAATCCATCAAGCGTTCGCCCACGTCCGCGGTCCCAGACCGGACCGAATATCACAGCCGACAATTCACCGCCGCCGACCAAACCCGACAACAAGCTTATATACATATTATTCGCACAAAGAGTGCCGGGCAGCAACGGGCGGCGGCTACCTTTTGCAAAAAAATCCAAAGTTGAGGGATTATTTGCAAAAAGTACCTTACGTTCTCCGACCTCGGATTCCTCGGTTCCGGGTCAGTCCTTTTCCATCGACCGCATGCGATCCTTGGAAACTTTGTTTCCTTCCTTGCAAATATATGCCCTGCAATTTTTTTTTTAAAGAAACAGATGATTAAGATGCGATAATTATAAGTAAAAACATAATTAAAAGTTACAAAAACATAACCTAAGAATATAAATGGTTCGGGGACTTATACGTAATAATTATCGATTTTAGGAACTTATAACAAAGAAGCTTTGCATATACCTACCTAAAATTTTATCAAATTGTATATTCAAATTTCAAAGTTTAAAAATTTTATATTCTTACTTTCGATTTTCCTGGTGAATGAAAAAATGTGTTTTGTCGTCCATTATTATAGTTTATTATATATTAAAATACAACTTAAAATGTGAAGAAATTCAAGTACCTTTGAATTTAAAAAAGAATTGTAAAAATATGCTTATAATTTTTTAATATTTGCAAGATTTTTTTTTTATTATTTAACTTCAACCTCTAATAAAATCAATTAGGATTTTACCCATTTGCACACATTCTTCGATGCAAATATGGAAATGTTGATTTGAGCTATTTTCAATCGATTTGAAGTTCAACAAATTTTAAGCTTTGGGGCTCCTGCAATCACAAATTTATAATGATATTTTCAGTACCTTGTAGTCATATCCGATCCAAACATTGGACTTAGAGAACAAAAAGTTAAGTTATTAAATCTTTAAAAAAAAATATTTAGAGTTAAAAATCCTATCCATGGATATTATAGATATTTCACAATATAATGAAAAAAATATTCTATGCAATTATGATATATTTTAATTGGAGAACATTTTTACAATATACCCACTAACCAAATAGAAATACGTAATTTTTAAATTTTTGGCAGAAATATGTAATTTGACAGGTTTTGAAATGGATATATGCAAAAATAATGAAATGATAAATGTGTAATACTCTTCAAAATCCATATTAGCAAAATATAGGGGCGTGTGTTGCAAATTAGATTTAGATATGTAGTAATCTGACATCAAACATCATTTGATTTAGAAGTATTTTGTGTAAGCTCAATACTGGCGGATGCCAACTACAAGTGTACAAGCAAGACTTCCCCTTGTAATTTTAACTTGCCAAGTCAAATATATCTCCTAATCCAAATGTGTCCCTCGGTTCAAACTTACAATTAACTTCATATAGTTTTCTATCTAACAAATCTTGTAAACAATTAAGACAAAACCTCTCGGCAGAGGATGGAAATTTTGCAACCATGTTCTGGATTAAAAGCAGCATAATGAAGAGATTAGTCTAAAAAGCTTGATTATAATAATCAAAGTTCATTGACAAAAAGCAGAGAGATCTTAAACACCGCATAATCATAAGTTGATAAGCTATTTGTGTGGTTAATTAGTGGTTCTTGTTAATAAACTCTAGGAACTGGGAGTACGATTCCCTGAAGAAGTCATGCCAAATCTAGAACTGGATGCGAAACAAACAGGAAAGTGACGCCGCTTCTCAGTGTTTGGGTACCCAACAGCTCCGGAATTCAAGACAGGCCATCTTCGCCATCATCTTTCAAATTTGGTGGTCCTACGCTCTGTCCATCATGGCTGCATTTGCACCTTCTGATCACATCATCACTCGTCACTGCCCTAAAGCTTAGGAAATGGGATGTTTTCTACATTCACCCTCGCAAAAATGACAAATTATACATGTAACGGCGTCTCGCTCGAATGATATATCTTACACAGTTTTGGTGAAGGAAAATAGTCAGCGAGCGATGATTGTAGCCACTGGATGATGAAGTATGTGTTGGCGGCGGGATGTGAACTAGATCAAAACTATCTCGGATTAGCTCTTGGAAATCCAAACATTACAGTCAATTTATCAAGATCGAAATTCAATTCTAATTTATGTCAACATGTTGACGGCCATTGAATCCTAATTCCAATTTTGCTCACCACCGACGGCCGCCGACATATTTGGGTTTGGGTATACATCCCTATCAAAACTAATTATTGCACATGCCACCCCTTCGTACTCTTAACAATGTCATAATATTCAACACTGTTGGTAACATAATATACATAAATTTAATTTGGGTCAATTATATATAATTTTAAACTTTTATCAAATTATATTTTCTTGCTTTAAATTTAAAAAGTTGTATATAATTTTCTAAAATCTTGTCAAATTATATATATTTCTTCTAAATTTTTTAAAATATATAATTTATTTAAAATATGTCAAATTGCATTTTTTTAAAAATTTTTAGGAAATTACACACTTTTTTCTTGAGCTATTAGATATGTTATAAAAATATCGTCAGGTGTAAATTTATTGTTAAAATAAAAAATATTCAAAAAATATATCATTTGATGCTATTTAAATTAAAGTAAATAGACGAGAATACCTTTAAATTGATTAGAGAAAAATTTGGTGGTTTAGTTGTCATTGTAAAAAACTCTCAAGTCAAGTTGAAAAGTTATTTTGAAATAAATTTTAAGCAAAAATATAAAATAATAATTTTATCAATGACATAGTTAAACCCATTTTAGTTTAGTTTGAATCAAAAGTAAGGTTCAATTTGAATCAAATTTGAGGTCCAATAATTAAATTTAGGGTATATTTTTGTTCGTGTTTTCCATTATGTCACCTTTAATTAGGTTAAAAATATTTTCTTTTTTTACTCAATCTAAATATTATCAGGCGATATATTCTTCGAATATTTTATTCTAATGATAAATATACATCAAAATTTTTTTATAATATACTTATTGATCCAAAAAGAAATATATAAATTTTAAATATATAACTTGACAAGATTTTAATAAAGTATATGTAATTTTTTTATTTAGAAGAGAAATATATAATTTGATAATCATTCAAGGAGTTTTATATAATTTTTAATTTTGAAGAAACCATATATAAATAAATCTTAAGGAGTAATATGCAATTTATCCAATTAATTTTAAGGATTTTTAGGAGGTAGAAAACGTAATTTCCTAACTTTTCAGGCTATACAAGCAAAAGTGAAAGATCATTAATGTTGTGTAATTTTACATTATTACAGGCGTTGTTACATAAAAAGAGCTGTTGCGAAGCATCGGTGAGGAGAAACCCTGCAAGCCAACTTCGAAGCACTATCATTCCCTGAATGCCCCCACCTTGTTTTTCTCTGTCTACCTCTCTTTCTCTCTCTTCGTGCTCCCCTTTTCTTTACTCTTTTCGCTTCCTCTGCTTAGCTGTTGGCATTTCTCCTCCCAAGCCTGCAGCAGGAAGACCAGTACGGTACAACACACTCCCCACTCAGAAAAAACATAATCCACTACTTCCACAATAAAAAGCTCCAGATGCTCTCTCCGCCTCTTTATAGAGCATCATTGCTGCTGCCCAATCCTGCTTGTTCTTGATGGAGAGCAAGTGTGGAGGTGCTTGAAGAGAAAAATTTCACTCTCTTGTTGTTTTGGTTGAAGGGGTTTGATGGATGGTGTTGGTTGGGTGCGTTTATGGGGAGTTGTTTTGGTGGGGATTTGGGTGAGAGGTTTTTGTCAGGAGTATGCAGCTGTGTACATGGTGACATTGAAGCAGGATCCTCCTGCTTCTCATTACTATGGTGAGTTGCAGAGATTTGGGAGCAGTCAGCTCAGTTACGCAGCTTCTGGGACATTGAATACCTTCAGCAAACCAAGGTACACCACTTTTTTACTCAAAGGTCTTGTTTCTGGTTTGCTATTTTTCAATGGTTGGAGGCATTTGCTTTGACTCTGATTTTTATGTTAATTTGGTTCTGATTTTAGTCTTGTGATTTAGGAGTAAGATGCTTGTTTGCTCGCTTGGCTGATTTGTTCATCTTTATTAGCTCTCATTTGGCGAATTCTACTTGTTTTTCTTTATAAGAGCCCTGTGATAATTATTACTGCTGTAAAAACTTAAGGCTAGGGTTTTGCTCAAGTGTCCCTAGTGGAGGACAATCCCTTAAAATTTGACCCCATAGAAAAGGATTAAGGAGCATAGACCTAGTTGTTACCTGCCAACAAACCTTGAAGAAAGATTGTGAAAAAGGAAGTAATTCTGCTGAGGAAGAAGGAAGGCCTCAGAGTTAAGCCATAGACTAAAAATTTGGAGTCAAGAACATGCTGATAATTGATGGGAATAGTTGAAAAAAAATAATTTCTTTCCCATTTTTGTAGAAAATCCCTTTGAGGAATTCATTAAGAAGAGACTAGGTTAGAACTCAATGTACCCTGTTCACTGAAAGTGAAAATAATATTTATATCAAATTTGGTAGCTTTTAAAACTGCTTGCAAAAAAATTGTAAATTATTTCCTTTACCTGCCCTTCATCATCTGTTACAGCTTATACATCTTTTCTATTGTTGTTTATTCCAAAGTAAACAGCTTCACAATTCTGTGACCAGTCAAATGCCATGATTTTCAGATCCTTTTTGTTCTTCTAGTTGAGAATAGCAAATAAAGTTCCACCTGATGGGCTCAAAAACAAGGAATTTCTCACACTCTGCATGTAAGACATGTCTCATACTGGGTTTTTTGTGTTGGCTATGACTGTTGTCTATTAATACAGGAATGTTTCAAGGGTAGATAAAAGCTATAGTTCATATTTGGTTCGTATTCAAGATTCGCTATTAAGAAGAGCTCTGAAGGGGGAGAACTATCTTAAGCTTTATAGTTATCATTACTTGATCAATGGCTTTGCTGTTCTTATTACCCCAACACAGGTATTGCTGAATATCAAACTTCCTGTTGCCCCTGTTATCCTGTTCTTTTATGATAAAATGATAATGGAAAATTAAAGCTTAAGACTATGACATTCAGATTTTAATTTGGTGCATGCGACATTTCTTGGTTTGTATCTAGACATTTAATCTGGAATTTTATTTGTATGGAATACTTGTTTAGTTGGATTTAACATTAATCTTTTCTTTAGTAAATAGGAAGGTAATCTGTATCTTACCATTCTATAAGACTAAGGGTGCTGGAGGATTAGGAAAACATTCTAATGAGACAGACCATAAGTATTCATAGTTGGGAACTGCTGATGTTGACAAGTCGTGTGCTAATTCCAAGACCCTAAGGAATACCAATAAAAGTTCATTTAATAATGGACTACCAAAGCAGAATTAATGGGATTATCAGGATTGGCTTGTTAACTCTAGATAAATAGAGAAATCTCAGACTATTCCTGCTAATCTAGTTTTCCCTGTTTCTTAATCCATTATTTGTAGGATCTGTTTGCCTTTGCTCTTTTGCTGCTTTATGATGCTTGTCATTATTTCTGTATAGATTCAGCAGAATGTGAATTGATATATATCACCAAGCACTTTGACGAATGAATTTACTTTGGAATGTAATATATTGTACATTTTAGTCATGGCATCTACTCAGGTCAAGTATTAGTCTCCTGATCTTGAATTCTAAAATTTGCTCTGTAGGCCAATAAGCTTGCTAGAAGACGAGAAGTGGCGAATGTGGTTTTGGACTTTTCTGTTAGGACAGCTACTACTCACACTCCTGAATTCTTGGGTTTGCCAAGTGGAGCATGGCTTCAGGAAGGAGGACCTGAAGCTGCTGGAGAAGGGGTTGTCATTGGATTCATTGACACAGGAATAGATCCAACGCATCCCAGCTTCTCTGATGACCTTTCCCTCAATCTTTATCCAATTCCTGCACATTATTCTGGTGTTTGTGAAGTCACAAAGGATTTTCCATCTGGGTCTTGCAATAGAAAACTTGTTGGAGCTCGTCATTTTGCAGCTTCCGCCATTACTAGAGGAATTTTTAATATGTCTCAGGACCATCCTTCACCATTTGATGGTGATGGCCATGGAACGTAAGTGCTGTTCTAATTACCAAAATGCAAGCTCTTTCTAATTGTTGTCTCACCTCATTGCTTTGCAATCTCTAAAATAATTTTTATTATGAATTTTGGCATAAAATGATATTAACTAGGGTACACTTACTGTAGTACTGTCTATTTCCCAAATGCAGGCATACTGCATCCATTGCAGCTGGTAATCATGGAATCCCAGTTGTCGTGTCTGGTCATCACTTTGGGAACGCAAGCGGCATGGCTCCTCGTGCACAGTAATTTCTTATTTGCCTATATTTTACTACATAAATTAGTAAATATCCTGTTGCATTTGGCGTTTGATATTTTGTGAATCGTGTATTCTTATTGTAGCATTGCAGTTTACAAGGCTCTGTTCAAAAGCTTTGGAGGCTTTGCAGCTGATGTTGTTGCTGCTATAGACCAGGTACAAGAGTTCATCAGTAATACCTCCAGTTTTTGTTGCTATATAGGTTAGCATTTACTCTTTTTTGTGATCACTCCTTTTCAGACCAAGATCAACATGTAGAAAAAATTTTTAGGGGAGAGTATGCATTTTCCTATATAAACCTAATGGATTGTTTTAAGAATTTTTTGTGGCACATTGTATATTTCTCTTCATCCCTGTGTTGCAGACTCACAATACTTTATTGTTGGATGTGGTATTGAAACCTTCTCATTTCTTACCTGGATGGAGTTAACTATAAATTGTATGAAGGAGGAATGTCAAGGAGTAAATTTAGCAGTTACATAAGAAGATCCCTTGATATAAAGTTCAGCAGAGAGTTCTTGAAACAGCAGATGCTACCGAAGAAAATTATGCTAATTAGGCTGTTCAAAGCTGTTCAAAGTTGAATATTAGGTGGCTGGTTGCCTAATGAAGGAGGTAGTGCTTGTAGTTTAAGTTTTAGATGGGATATCATGATTTTAATGTTTGCTATGAGTTTTTTTTGATAGGATATATTTGACATGGATTAACATCCACTTTTAGCATTTAGGTTGAAAGCAATCCAGGTTAATTATGATAAATGAAAATTTATGGGAATACCATGGATTCTCTTGCTTGCTTTTATAATGTTACGTTTCATGAACAAAATTTTATCATTTTTTTGTTCCTAGATTTGAGTAAGGGGATAAACAAAGATGAATGATATTTAAATCTAATCCCATTATCATTCTATCGCACACACATCCTACTTTTGGCAATGGATGAATGAATCTTCAGAAAATTTATGTATGCTTTATTAATCTTTATTTTTTAACAACAATAGCTGCTACTTTCAGTTTATACGTTTTTGGGATTCCTTAATTATGTTTACAGGCAGCTCAAGATGGTGTTGATGTAATAAGTTTATCCATTACTCCAAACAGACGACCATCTGGGTTAGCAACATTCTTCAATCCTATAGACATTGCTCTGCTTTCTGCTGTAAAAGTGGGGATATTTGTTGTCCAAGCAGCAGGCAATACTGGGCCTTCACCTAAAAGCATGTCTTCCTTCAGTCCATGGATATTTACTGTAGGTGCTGCGGCTCATGACAGAATATACAATAATTATGTTGTACTTGGAAACAATCACACAATTTCAGGGGTCGGACTTGCTCGTAAGTTTCGTATCACTCTTTGGTATGATACTGCATTGCCTCAATTTCTGTAACTGTTATTTCTATCCATCTATTGTGAATAATTGCACTGCTCTATTGATGTATTAGTTTCATTCTTGTGGAAGTTCAGCCGCTAGCAGTCTAGCATGCATACATCTTTCTTTTAAAAATGGAAAGTTATATTGGATGTGAGTAATAGTGTTTAATACAGCTGGAACAGATGGTGACTCAATGTATACACTGGTTTCTGCAATTCATGCTCTGAAGAATGATACTACGGATGCAAATGGCATGTATTTGGGAGAATGCCAAGACCCAAATCACCTAAATCAAGAATTAATTGAAGGAAAACTATTGATATGTAGCTACACAATTCGATTTGTACTTGGTCTCGCCACAATTAAACAAGCTTTGGATACAGCAAAGAATGCTAGTGCAGCTGGAATTATCTTTTACATGGATCCTTCTGTCTTAGGATTTCAGCTTAAACCCACCCCAATGGATATGCCAGGCCTGATAATACCATCTTCTGATGATTCTAAGGTATGAACATTAGTATCTTATCTTTTTATGTCAAGTATTTCTAGATCATAATGAATTGTGAAAGGATGATACAGAAAGTTTGACACTGTTCATGTGTATGATATGATCAAAATTTTTGTTGTTTTGTCTCTTGCAGACTGCAGTAACTATTAGCATCACTTTTATGATATACATGGGACTAGCTTTTTTAGTTTGTACTTGTTGGATACTAGTGTATTTATTTTTGATAAACAATGATCATCCTTCCTTGTAGTAACATAAGAATTCTCACTATTCTTTTCCATCTCTTCCTGCCTTAAATAAACTCCATTCAGGGTCTGTCATTCCCTAAAATGGGTCGTCTAGCCAATTAGTCTCTAGTATGGCTACACAATGCACATCCAAAGCTTCTTCAGACAAATGATTTCCAACTTTATCTAACCCCACTTGTTT
The DNA here is from genome assembly GCA_005019695.1 of Trichopus zeylanicus subsp. travancoricus. Classification (NCBI taxonomy): domain Eukaryota; kingdom Viridiplantae; phylum Streptophyta; class Magnoliopsida; order Dioscoreales; family Dioscoreaceae; genus Trichopus; species Trichopus zeylanicus. Next base: position 43,771 of record RXID01014366.1, read on the forward strand.
ACACTTCAATTTTTTGAAATGCCTATTCTTGCCACATTGCACATACTTCTTAATAGTCAGATAATAGCTATCAAGAGTTCTGAATTCTTAAGAGAGAAGGCACAAGATTTTATCTACATGAAGTAATAGATTAGTAAATTAAGGTTCAACTCCCAACCAACCCTCTTAGTGATATTAAATCAGATTTCCAATCTGGCACTCATCTGCAAGTAAGTTTTCTTAAGTTCTCTTTCCAGTTTCCAATATCAGTCCTGCTATAGGTGTCATGGGCCCTTCAGGAACCACTGAATTTTTCTTGAGAGAAGGCAAGGTTCAAAGCATTTGATTATTAATGGCAGTAAAGAGTATAAGCAACATCAGCAAGTATAATGCTCCATAAAGCAAAATCAAGAAAGTTATATGCCTGCTTTAAGAGACAATCAGCTACTTGCTTGGCCTCCCTATAGGTATGCATATAAACCCAAAAATGTGGAACTTTTGATTAATTTATTAAAATTTCTCAGTAGAGGATTTATTTTTCTCTTTATAGAAAACTTCTTATCACAATGTACCTCTCACCCTATTCTACTAATAAAAATAATGAGAGGATTTATATTTAATTGTTAAGGCCAGAATAATTGATAAACTACCGTAGCTCAATAATAACCACTTTACATTCAATATGGCAGATTTTCCTTCAATATTACAACAGCTCCTTGGTGAGAAATGGAACCACAAAGTCAATAATCAGTTTTGGTGGTGTCGCAAAAATATTAGGAGGCCTGCAGGCTAACTTCAGCAACTTGGCACCAAAAGTAATGTTTTATTCTGCTAGGGGACCAGATCCAGAGGATAGCTCATTAGCTGATGCTGATATACTGAAGCCAAACTTGATTGCTCCTGGTAATCTTATCTGGGGTGCTTGGAGTTCTCTAGGTGCTGACTCTGCTGAATTCAAAGGTAATATTACAGCACCATTCATGAAAATCTCTAAAGTTCACTTTGTTTAATCTGTTTGCATGTGATGTCTGTCTACTAAATTTCTAATGGTATAATGCATTTTATGTTTCATTTCTGGCTATACTTCACAGGTGAGAATTTTGCAATGATCTCAGGGACAAGTATGGCCGCTCCTCATATTGCTGGACTTGCTGCACTCCTCAAGCAAAGGTTTCCTAATTTTAGCCCTTCAGCCATTGGTTCTGCACTATCGACGACTGCTTCACTCTCTGACAAGCAAGGTGGACCAATCATGGCTCAACGTGCTTACAGCAACCCAGACTCTACCCAAACACCTGCAACACCATTTGATATGGGCAGTGGTTTTGTAAATGCAACTGCTTCATTGGACCCTGGACTGATCTTTGACACCAGTAAGTAATCTACTTTTCAAACTATGACAAGCTCACTTAAAGGACATGATCATCTAGTAGAAAATTATTGTAGTTGTGCAGTATGCCTATGCATCCTGATGGTCGGCATTCTCAGTTAAATTATAGCATTAATTATCACTATTTCTGCTAATTTTTAATTTGCTTTGGCCTCCACAAGGCAAGAAATTTCATTTCACAACTTTGATTTTTGATATTACTGAAATAGGCCTTATACACTTCTACTCTTCCATATCCTGGGACTAGTTTCTGAAGCTCATTTTGAGCGGGATCGGAAACTTATTTTCTATCATCTTATAAGTAATATGCCTAAGTTTGTGATATCACTTCACAATGTCCCTAAGTTTGTGATATCACCTCACAATATCTTCATTATTTTCTGACTTAAGTTTCAAATCCATCAATTTCAGGCTTTGAAGATTTTGTGTCTTTCCTCTGTGGCATCAATGGTTCTGCTTCCATAGTTCTCAACTACACTGGAGTCAGCTGTGGCATCACCACAATGAGTGCTGCAGACCTAAATTTACCTTCTGTTACTGTTGCCCTGCTCAACCAGTCGAGAACCATTGTAAGAACAGTGACCAACATTGCACAAAATGAAACTTACACTGTCAGTTGGAGTCCTCCATACGGGGTTTCACTTTCAGTGATACCTACTAGGTTTTCTGTTATGATGGGCCAGAAACTTACCTTGACTTTTGTCCTAAACGCCAGCATGAACAGCACCTCCGCCAGCTTCGGAAGAATTGGGCTATATGGAAGCCGAGGCCATTTTTCCATGGTTCCGATATCCGTCATTTCAAAGATTACTTACAATGGCACCATTAGCTCAAAGGTCGAGTAACACAATCCATTCTTTTTTTAAAAAAAAAAAATTGTGTACATGTTGAAGCATCTGGATGTAATAGGAAGAGTGGTTGACCAATAATTTTGTGACATAATTTTTGGGCGCTAAGAAACACCAACTTCATGGATTAACACATTGTATAATGGGATGTTTGTGACTGCTTCAAGGAGGTCATGCGCATGAAGTCCAAGCAAAGATGGAGAAATTTGGGTTGTAAGTTGAGAAGATTTCTGATAGAATTACTTGTCTGCTCACTTGTGATAGTGTTAAGGAGACTTATCAGGTTGTCAGGTGTCTAATTATCTATTGTAATTTGTTGTAGAATATTCTCAAACTTTTTGATCAATGGACCAAGTGTGAAGTGTTGTTTGAGTTGCTTTTGTTAATTGATAGTCTTGGCTGTTCACCGGTCATTATTGTAAATTGTTATAATCACGATTTTAAATCTCAGTCGAAATTAAAACGGTTCGGTTTCAATCCACGTCGAAATGTATACTGTTTAGGTTTAAATATAATATTTAATTTTTTATATTAATTTTATATTAAAATTTTTGTTTAGTTTAAGTGGTTAAGACTTTAATTCTCGTCTAAACTCTCTCTTATTATAAATTTTATTTTCTCATATATAAAATTTTTTTTAATCAAAAAATTTTTATTTAATAATTTTTAAAGAAATATATTATATATTATTTTCATATATTTTTTTATTTTTATATATTTTAAATTTAAAGTCAAAGTGTAATAAGAAAATTAAAAAATAATTTAACAAAAACCAAAACGAAAATAGTTTCGATTAAAACGATTGAAACGTATCAATTTTTTTTATATTAAATTTGATTTCAAAATCCACATTTAAAATCTTGGTTTTATCCCATGCCAATATTCTGGTGTGTTTTACAACACAGCCCAAATTTTGCATTGTTTACCAATAACTCCCTGCTTTCTATTTATTTACATATCACCATCTTGAATTCCAAACTGATTAAGAAAGAAACTCCTTAAATAATCCTGGCGGAATATTTTAAAAAATGTCAAGGAAGACAGGAATCTAGTCTTAAATCGTAACAAGTTTCTTTTAACAAAGTGATATTCAAATTACTGTTTGTGCGATAACTAATATCACTAGGCTAAAATCTGACACAACAACTGAGAAAACTAACGGTTAATAATTGTTTATAACTTCTATTGAAGACGACAGTCTTCGACTACGATCAATTGGTTAATTAATCTAAAGTTGAAAAACTGGGGTCGTTTGTAAATAAGAAAAATTTCAGGTGATGTTTGAAAAAAAACCATCTTTTAGTACTCTGCAAACGACATAAAATGCAAATTTTTTGAGAAAACAACGATGCAAATTTACAAGCCGATATTTTTCGTTCAATTATTCAAATAAAATCCACACATAAAATGCTTCAAAAATATCTTTCATCTTTCGTTTCAAGTCACTGCAACAACACGCCTCAAAAGTTCATTCCTGGAAGAGCAATCAATCACACACGACCGCATGCCCCCGGGAATGTTTTCCATGCATTCAAGTGAAAGGCAAGAACTTAGCTGGAATATGAACTTCGAAGCCAAAGATGGTAATGTTGTTTATATCAGAGAAGTTCGGCATCTTCGGCGATGGCATCGGCGGGAAGGAAAAGTCAGGCATCTTCATATCCAAGCTCGGCATGGCGGGTATGTTCGGCAGGCCGCCAGGAAGAGCCGCCGCCAACTCCGTCATGTTAGCGCCGGCGGGAATAGACGACGCCAACTCCGTCAAGTTAGTGCCTGGGGGAACAGCCGCGGACAACTCCGTGATATTAACGCCGGCGGGAATAGCCGCGGCCAATTCCGTGATATTTGCGCCGGCTGGAAGAGCTGCCGCCAACTCCGTCAAGTTAGCACCGTCAGGAAGAGCCGCCGCCAACTCCGTCAGGTTAGCTCCGGCGGAGGGCAGAGATTCTGCTAGCGTTCGTGCGGCGCAACAATGATTGATATGGATTGTTAGGACAGCGAGAAGAATCGTAGCAAGGAAGATCTTCATTGCAGAGATTGAATCTGACGACGAAGAAATTCCTCGGTGAGGTTTCGGCGACGATGAAGCCAAAGATATTGCTTGTTTTGGAAGAGATGAATTGAGAAGGGTGATATTTTTGGAAGGGTTTCTGTTCATGGAGACTAATTGGGATGAGGTCCAGAGAAAATTGTGCATGTTGTCGAAGTTTTAGCATTGTTAACCTTTGAATGCATCAACGGTTGCTGTTGGTTGTCTTTCTTTATGGTTAATTGTTCGTTGTTGTTAAAAATAGGAAATACACCAAAAATTTTGTTTGGGAATCTCTGAGAGTGAGTTTAAGGTCGTGCGTGTGCGATTAATTATCCAGAATTTTCTTACTTAATTACCAAAAGAAAAAAATAGAACAAGAAATAACGGACAAACCCAAGCTAATGAAAGTCCACCATGAAGCACATAAATCTTGTCTCAATATTCTCCAGAAAGCATAGCCCAGAGCACATCATCACACTCATGGTAATCATCAAAGCAACAATCCCTCAACTTAGAACCCTCCCGCTCAGACACTTCAATCCTAGAGCTCACCTCCAATATCTCATCGACATCAAAACCCCTGCACTTGGTCGTATATCCCACAATTCCAGATCTCTACATGACCCTCAAGATGTTACACTACTTAATCTAATCCGAATCTATCCGTTTGAATTCGGCTTGATAATCCAAACTGCTACATATAAACGGTTCACACACGTCTGGATTCTCTTTGTTTTTTTTTACTGTGCAAAAAGGAAAAGTCTACCCAGTGAGAAGGGTTGCCACGAATTCCATGCTGGAGGCTGCGAGGAGATGGGGGCAGGCCGGAGGATCCGAGTGCTAGAGAAGATGATGTCCAAAGGAGAAGAGCGCGGGAGATGATGAGGATGGCCGGTGGAGGAGAAAGTTGGAGAAGATGGAGGAGGCAGAGTAGGACCTCTGAAAGAGATGGAGAAGGGCCGGAGAAAAGCGAGGCATGGAGGAGAAGCCAGATGGCCGAAGGAGGTGAGGATTTGTGACTGTGCTTTGGAAAAGATTCACCGCGACTTGGGAAGAGATGCGGATCGGGTATATTTGGAATGGAGTTGATCTAGTGACCTGAATAACTAGTTCGGTTATACGGTTTGAGCCGACCATCGAATTTTTTTAAGATCATAATTGAACAAATCAGTTTACGACCCAATCCGATTAGATAAAACCCTCGTATTCATGTCGGCTTAATGGGTTGTGTCACAAATTGTCGGACCTGTACAATCACTACTTCAACAATTTATACAGATACACTTGCTACCTCTGGAGTCGAGTTTTTTCCCTTAACCTAAGCTTCTATTTTTAAATAACCCTCAGAAATTTGATTTATACATAGATATAGTTTTTTTTAAAAAAAAAGTTAAAGGTTGCATTCTTTTACAAATATACCCTTTTAGTTTTTGAATTTACAAAAAAAAGTTATTTTCGACCAATTGGGTGCTCCAACAATTAAGGAGTGTATTTGTGAAAGTACAAAACTTTTTTTTAAAAACAAATTATAACTTGTTGTATAATTCGTGTAGTTGACGGTGCAATTTCAAAACTAAAGGACGTATTTGTGAAAGCGCAAAAAGTTTGTTTTAAAAATGGGATTATTTATAGGGTGCATTTTACAAAATTTCATAATCTTTACTAGGGATTTATTTGATTCAAAATCACAGAATCAGCATTAAAATTAGTAAATTATTTTTATAAATTAAATTTTTTATTAAAATTAACACTTCAATAATTTAATGTTCGAAAAATTATTTAATTTTTTATTATAATTTATTTTAATAATAATAAAAAATAAAGTAATATTACTTTTATATAAAAAAAATTTCAAAATGAACTGATAGGATTCTGATTTCAAACCAAAGCGCGGCTTAATGCTCACTCTAAAACCACAAATCATGTACATGAAGGCAATCTAACTCATCACTAGCGTAGCCATCATCATCGACCCTCAGCTCAGAACCCTCGTACTCAAACCTTCTGATGCCGGTAGCCGCTCGCTGGACCTCGTTGTCGACCTCGAACCCGATGCAATCAGTGACCACCAGCTCCTCTAGCTCTCCACAGCCCTTCATGATCACCATCAACTCCTCTTTCGACATGCACGACTTGCTCAAGTTCAAACTCTTAAGCCTGGGAAGCAACTCGACGATGGCTGATGCGTCTTCTTTGTTGATCAAACCTGACATCCGAAGCCCTGAAAAGCTCTTGCAGTTGACACTGATTTGTGTGATCATCTCCAAGAAACAACAAGGCTTTGATTCCATCTCGATCTCTTCGAGTTCCTTCCACCGGGAAACAATCTCCGGAACGCGAGCCTCTTCGGCCAGAGTCAATCGAGGCATCACAAGCTTCTTCAACCTTGTGCATCTGCAAAGCAAGTAATTGTTAAATAAAATGAGCTTGCATATATAGACTCCAATTACAACATCAATGGGCATTGAAAAATAGTCGGAGACGTACTTGTTGGACGCATGCACCAAGTCTTCTAAGGAAGCGCCATGGACGAGAGGAAACATAAGCTCAGAAGCAAGCCCTTGGCTCCGGAAGACGGCGAGCTTCATGAAGCTGGCAAAACGGGTTTCCGGCATGAAGTCGAGTGCCCGGAAGTCAAGGACAGTCCAGCAGAGCGGGTCGAAGGATTCCTCATGCCACGACTTGCAGACGAAGGGGACGGAGAGGGCGAGGTCAGCGGTGCCGAGCCGCCCGAATATGTTGATCAGACAGTCAGAGTCCATGTCCTCCCATCTTCTTCTCCTTACCATTTTGTCGAGTGCGCCGGGGTGCACTTGTTGCAGCTGTGTAAGATGGAACTTCATGTGCTGGTTATATACAGCGTAGACTGTGGTTGGTGAGTTATTTGGAATACCAAGTTGCAACTTCTTTACACTTTTTATCGCTCTCTAGGTATTGAATTTTGAATTAAGCCAATGTGTTAGTACTATTTGTGATGTCAACGTGCGATCTAATCACCCATTGACAATGTACATGCATACTTGGTGGGCATGTGAGCCGGGACTCGATGAGTTTTGAGTGTTAACTTGGAATTTATTCTGTATTGACAGTTATTAGGTGAAGAGGAGACAGCTTTGATGTAGAGCGCGGCGGATAAGGTTCTGACCAAAAGAAATGGACTGCATTGAATGAGGGATTGATTATCGAGTCAAGATCATGTTGCTTCGAAAAGTCCCACGATTAGTTTGCATCCATTGGGACCGTCGGAATCAACACGAGCTAAGTTCCAACTACCATCCATTTCTCGCTTCAGTTTGCCCATGTTTTGAATCCTCTGCTCTTTAATATATTTGTAGCGTAAATTACATAAAACTCTATAAAATTTTATTAAATTATATATTTTTTTAATTTTAAAAATTATATATATTTTTTTAAAATTTTATTAAATTGTATATTTTTTCAAACTTAAAAAATTACATATAATATTTTAAAATATTATCAAATTACATATTTTATTTTAAATTATTTAATATATCATATAATTTTTATCGAGTATAGATTTACTATTATAAATAAAATTATTTAAAGAATATATATCGTTTGAAGTCATTTACTCTAAATTAAAAAAATAAAAATATTCTTGACTTGGTCGAGTCATTATTACAAAAAAAAAACACTCCCTTGTAAAAACTTATCTCAGACTAAATTTTAACATAAAATATAAAATAATAATTTTACTTCTACTTATATTTAATCTCATTTTAATTTATATTGGATTAAATTTTAATCTAAAATATAAAATGGATCAATTTCGACCCAATTTATGCTAGGGTTTGATGTAAAATAAATATGGGACATGATATGAAATAGAATTAGAACTCATTTTTACTCATACTTTACATTATGATATTTTTAATCAAGTTAAGAGTATTTTGTCTTTTTATTTCAACCTAATTATACATTCTGGACGAAATGTGTATATATATATTGATTTTTTTTAAAAAAAATATGTAATTTGACATATTTTAATAAGTTATATATATATAATTGATTTTTATTTTTATTATGCAAGACTTGACTTGATTTGGTCAGAGTCAAGAGGCAATCCGCTTGCTGTGTCAGGCGTCGAGGTGGGATCGAGTCCTGGTTTTTTTTTTTTTGGGAAGGAAGGGCAACGCCAAGAGAGTCACACGAGTCTCTGTGCACGCGTGAACTCGAGTTTTGGAGTGAGGCGTTGGCTTTTTGCGGTAATGAGCTAGCGCCGAGCGAAGAAAAAAATAAAATAAAAAGTGAGAACGAGAACTGCATCCGACAATAAAATTCAACGGAGTTTAGGCTCCTCCGATAATACCGGCCCAAGAGAGTCGCACAACTTCGAATGTCAATTATTTAATCAAATGAATTTCCTGCGTCAGAAACGCCGCAAAATTCAAGGCTTAACCACCGTGCTTCCCTTTCGATTCCGCGCTGCGATGGTCGTCAAAACACAGACCAATTGATTAACCATTTCCTCTCCTGAATTTCGTCGTTTTCGGTATTATTTTTTTTTTTTTTGTCTTGAATCTCCGCCGAAGCAAGATCGGGAAAGTACATCGTTGATTTTCAACATCGCTATTTCGAAGACTATGACCTTTCTGATGTGTAATCGCTCTCTTCGTTTAAGAAATCTAATTGCATAACTTAGCCGGGAAATGCCATGGAGACCAATAAAAAGTCGCCCTATTCTTATTATAATAAACCCCTGGATTTATTAAAAAAAAATAGAAAATAAATAAATTCAAAATATAAAATTATTATAAATTTTGTAATTGTATGTATATATAATCCTATTTTGAAAAAAAAATTAAAAATAAGATTTTAATCATAATATTAATCATATTTCATATTGAACTAAAATTGTTATAAATTAATATTCAGCAATAAATCCCAATTTAAATTGGCATAAAAATTGAATTAATAAAATTATAGGAATTAATCTCAATTTTTCAACGAATATTTATTTATCTAATTTGAATGAATATTATTCAAATAACAGCTATTTGGAGTTGAAATTTAATTTAAATTTAACGTTTGATTATATTGTAAAAATATATATATATAGTTGTCCTAAATTAAATAGACAATAATGTTGACCTATATTAATGGTCAAAATGAGTTTTTTATTTACGAATGAAGAATTTAAGGGAAAGCTATGACTTCACCAACCCATAATTTTCTCTTCTTTAATATTCATTTCTGTCATCTGTCTCACTGCATCAAAGCAATCTAATGATATTCTTTAATAAGTTTCCCTAACATCCGGCACTTCCATGGAATTAGGGACTTCCAAATTCTCCATGTATTCTGCCAATTCATTCAGTTTGTGACCAAACACATATTGCTTACCTACTTTCAAATTTTGGATAATTATTAAATCTTAATTTTACTAAAAATCTCAAAATTTTAAATTTTTGTATAATAAATATCATATTTTATAATTTTTAGAATTTAAAAAATTAAAAATTTAAAATCTCACGAAATGAATAGCCCCTGTGATTACCTTTTTTTTTACTTTTACTCCGCTTGAATTTTGGGTGCGAAAAAAATATTTCAACAAGTGAATGCCAAATTTATGCTTGATTTTATTGGAGGGTGAAAAGTAAAATATTTTCATCCAAGAGCTTATTCATTTTACAGGAAAAATTAAGTCTTACAAATTTAAAATACCAATGTTTGGTTTAAGCTTAATTTCAAGACTTTTGATTTTTTTTATCAAATTAATTGAAGATCAAAGTCTAGAAAACTTTTTTCAGATCACATGAGTTATATGTAATCTCAATTAATATTCAAACATTTTTAATAATTTAAAATATTTTTAAAAGTATTTAAAAAATCTAAATATTTCATAATTAAGGTATTTTAGATATTGGTTATATTTTTTATAATTGATTTTAAAATTTTAATAATTAGGTAAATATCATAATTAATGAAAATTGATTTAAAGATAAAAGACAAATTTTTGAGTTAAAACTTAATTAAGACTTATAGGTTATAAAAATTTAAAAAATGTAAATAAATATTAAAATTATAGAGAGATACTCATAAATAGAGTATGCCTCAAGCAATTATATGGAAAATTTTCATTTTAAAATGAGGTTGGAAGTAAGTGAATGACACTTTTGAGGCTATTTGATTAATAAAAAGCGAAAAAAAGTGTGCAGAAGCACTTTTCATTACTTTCAATTCATTTTTAAAAATGATTGAGAGTAATTTATTTCTTATATTTGTTGGATGGAAGTGAAAAATAAAAATAAATAAATTAAAAATAAGAGGAAGTGTCTTATATATTCTGTTTTCAAATCTCATTTCAAATCAATTTATTAAGAAGCAAATTTTAATTGATTTTCATTTTTATTTTGGAAGTGAATAGAAGTGATTTTCCACTTTCAAAAATCGCTTTTAAATCATTAAGCATTAAAAATAGATAAAAATAAATTTACTTTCAATAATTTTTCTATATTTTGGGCGAACCAAATAGTCCTCTCCGAAAAATCAACGGTGGGAATGGCTTCCCGACGAAAAAAAAGCTGCCACCATCATATCTTAAATTCTGTTAGCCTCGTTGGACGCTCAACGTGGTTGACGAACCCAAACCAATGTGACCCGACCCAATAACTAACTAATCACGCTTATCGCGCCCTCTAGTCTCCGCTCAAATTAATTAACCCGCGGTAATTCCTTCTCTAATCCCCGTTTTAAAAACTCATTAATAGCGCCATAAATATATTTGTTTTTTTCGGTCATTTCCAATCTCGGCAACTCCCCGTCACGCTATTCTTGTGCAAATTGCATCGAGATCCGAACGACCTCGCATCTCCTGTCGAACACGAATCTCGGAGTAAAATGGACGGCAAAAAAATTATCCCGGGAAAGAGAGAGAATGGTAGATGAAGGACCGGCGGGTCTGCTTCAGAATTCTTTGATGGCTTTGATCAGAGAGAATTAAACCTCAAATCCTCGAGCCCTCGCCCGAAAAGGTTTGAATTTTTTTCTTTCTCGAAAATCTTCGATCTTTTGAGAATTTAGAGCTTTTTCAGTGTTTCTGTTTGTGGAATTTGCTTCGTTCTAGGGATTTTTTTATTTGGAGTCGTTCGAAGGAAGTTTAGGATTTTGGGGGGAGGGGTGTCAATTGCTGCTAAATGCTTTTATTTGTTTCTTTGTCAATTCGTTTTGTGCTAAGCAAGATTGTTGTGAGTCATGTTTGTCCACGTGTTTTTTTGGTTTTTTTCTTGTGGGAAAATTGAATTTTGTCTTTTTTTCTCTTAATTTTTGAGTTGTGAATTTGTCTGAACCTCCTGCTATTTGGTAATCCCTAGTAATATAGCCAAGGCGAGGAAGTTGCTAGATATGAGGAAAAGTTTTTTATCCTAATTCTAGTGAGGTTTTTTCTAATTTTTCTTAGGTCTAAGGAAAAGGTAGACGTGAAATTTTTTCCTATTACTCTTTGTTCTGTGGTTAAGATCTAGGGTTCTTGAAGGAACATGTTGGATTGTCATAACTTTTGAACTAATCAAGTCAAGTTATATAAGAGGTAGGCATGGTGATGTCTAACTAATCAAATACAATGATCAAAGAGAAATTATGAAGCCAGGAAGCATAGAACACCAAGAAAATAGAACTTAGTTAATCAGCGAATATTGTGTGTGTTTATCTGCTCTAACGCCCTGAGGAAATTCCAGATAGTAACGCCCTGAGGAAATTCCAGATAGTAGTGGCAACTAAACAACCTTAAAGGATAGTAAACAAAAATGCAGATGTTGATAACTGGAATAATAAGAAATTTTCAGAGATAGATGAAATAATCTAGAGAATAAACACCATTGGTTTCCCCATCAGGAGCACACCAATTAGTTAGATGAGTCAGAACTATCTATTAACCACTATATATTCTGTAAAGAACAAGTCCACTATCACTAGATTCACTAATAAACCCAGATATTATTTGGTTTTTCTTTTACTGCTATTATGCTGTTTATCTGTAGTTCAGAATTTACTATCCAGTGTTAAAACTAATTCCTTGTGTGACCTTGGAGTGACCTTTTCACTATTCCTAATGCAATTTTGGATGTTGAGTGATTGCTTTCTCTTGCGTTGTGAGTGAAGCTCCTTCATTATTGGTGAGAAGCTTTGGCTGCAATCTTGTGGAGTATACATTTTCTTTAGGCTCAGTCAATGACATCTTCAGAAAAAAAATATCAATATATCCAAATGAATCTTGATGTATGTTTTTTTTTGCAGGATTTTTTTTAGCTTGTTAAGTACTTATTTTACATCTCTTGCCAATATGTTTGCTACACTTTTATAAATAAATACGGATTTACATTTAGACAGCAACTTTGTTTGCCTTCTTTCCTTAGTTGCAATTGCATTTGGTTTCAATACATGTAACATAAAACATAAGCTTGCTGTTTTAAGCAGTCTCAACACTGTCTTATTCCTTTTTCAGCTTTGGAGTTTGAATTTAAGGTGTAGTTGCATTCTATATTTCTACACTGAGCACTATGGTATTTGTACTTTTGCATTCTGTGCTCTCTCTCTCTCTCTCTCTCTCTCTCTCTCTTATGTTTAACATTTTTTACTTTTTGTGAACAACATTTTTTTATCATTTGATTTTGGTGGATGGTTATGAATGTGCTTCTTTGTTCAACTTTTGGAGAGAATACATACTGTGTGGTTTGTGTTTCACCTTGGTCTTTGTGAGTCATTCTTCCTGTTTGGGGCACAAGCTATTACTTTCAGTGTTTCATTTATTCACTGGTTTCTCATCTTGATGACACCTTTTGTTATCAGGGAAAAATGCCAGAGCATTCAGAGCATACAGCTGAGAACATTCTGAACACCATTATGGAAACTATTGCCGATAGTGTCCCAAAACAGAAATCTGTGAGATTTTTTAAAGAGGAAAATTCGGTCTCCTCCCAGATGAACAAATTATCGGGACGCCAGAAGTCTATTCACAATATCCTGGGAGGCGGAAAATGTAACTAAGTTTCTGTTTCATGAGTTCATTTAAGTCCTTTCTTTTTATAGTGGAGATTTTTTTCCTTTTTATTTAAATCCTTTCTTTGTTCAGCCTTTTACTCAATGCTTTATTTTGGAGGAATTTCTTACGTGCTTTCTGTTTGTTCTTGCAGCTGCTGATGTTTTATTATGGAGAGACAAGAAAATATCTACGAGTGTCCTGACTGGAGCCACTGTCATTTGGGTTCTCTTTGAATGGCTTAATTATCACCTTCTGACTATCATCTGCTTTGCACTTGTTATTGGAATGGTTATTCAGTTTGTCTGGTCCAATGCTTCAGGAGTGATGAACAGGTATAAAGCAATTTAGTTATTCTAATATTGATTTACTGCATATCTTCATGCTAAACGAATTTAACTTGTCAACTACAACAGGTCCTACTCTGAAGTCCCTCGTCTTGTATTGCCTGATGAACTGTTTGTGAACATTGCTGTTTCAATTGGTGCTCAGATCAATCAGTTTTTGAGATTCATTCAAGATGTAGCATGCGGAAGAAATTTGAAACAGTTTCTCGGAGTATGCTCTAAACCGTAGCTGTTTCCATATTTTCTGGCTCTTAGATTTCCAATTATATGACTATTGACGAATCAGTGTTATTTAATTAGAGAGATTCACATAACGTCCATGTCGATTCTGCAGAGTGGTTAGGTCTGTCCTTTCTCTCTCTCTCTCTCTCTATCTCTCTCATGCTATACCGGACGGACCTGCAAACTTAGTTCTTCTCATGGTTAATGTTGAAAGCATATGCTGGTAACCTAGTTTACCATGGAATTAAGATCTTGAGTAAATTTCTGATCGTTCCCAACTCTGTTTTTCTTATTTTTGTTAATAATGCTCCCAACTCTGTTGGGTTAACCGTTTCCTACTTCTCTTGTGGGTGATAATTCCCAATTGAAACTGTGGTATCACTCATTGTGAGCTTACGAGTGACCTTTACATTTACTCATCATTAAATGGAACTCTATTTATTCCCTGATGAATGACTATGACTGTTTCAAAGAATTGCATCCATGCAGCCATATGTTGGATTTTTCTCTATTTCTGTGTAATTTTGCTGATGCTGAAATGTGAACCAGTGGGATGTTCTGTTCAGGTTGTAGTGGGTTTGTGGGCAGCTGCTGTGATTGGGAGTTGGTGCAATTTTCTGACAGTACTGTATATTGGTGAGTCATCTTACTGTACTAAACCTAAAAGAAAATAATGAAACAACAATTGAGCAACTTTAAACATGTTCATCCATAAACAAAGACAGCTGAATCTCACTATTGGTGAATGTTGTATTTGATTCAGGATTTATTGCTGCTCACACCCTTCCGGTATTGTACGAGAAGTATGAAGATCAAGTTGACGACTTTTTGTATAACCTCCTAGGCCAGTTCCAGAATCACTACCGCAAACTTGACGCCAGCGTGCTGAGCAAGATTCCAAAAGGAAACCTCAAGTCAAAGAAATCCGAGTGATCCGAATCGGTGTTCTGCTTCTGGGGGATTCAAGCTAATGCCTTCTTTAAAAAAAAAATTCTATGCTCTCTTCAACATAATGGCTACGCCCGTATGTTTAATCTCCCTACTCTGTATCTGAATTGTCATTGAACCTTGATAATCATGGATTGGATGCTGTTAGTGTTTGCAGCAAAATTCGCGCAGTATATGACTTCCATTCCAGTAGAAAGTGGAATGTGTGCTGTACTTGTTTCACCACAGCTGGCAGATGAATTCCGTTTTCACGGCGATAGGACTAATTTCTCTTCTCTGAAGGATGAAGGTCCATGTTGCATGGCACAATTGCACGTGCTATGGGCCCAAATTCCAACGTGGCGAATCCCAACGTGAGGCAACGTGCATGTTTTTCGGCATGCACTTGCGGAATGTGCACTGTATGAAGCCGATTGGCGAGGTAGAGTTGAAGTGGCAGCAAAATGAAATGACTTGTTGGAGCCCTCAGGCTTGAAAAGCACCACCTTTCTCCTCAACCGTCCCCTTCAGCCTCCACTATATCAATCTTGGGCTTTCAAGGAGCCCGACAGGACCGAAAGTTTCAAGCTCGGGCTTGGGTCTGTATCATCTATGGCTTTTAACAAGCCCGACGAGCCCGAAATTTTTAGGGTTGACTTTGACCCAAATTAGGCGTTCTTTTTGACTGAAATCTATAGCAAAGTTTGCGTTTTCATGTCACATCACTATATCTAACTTTTCCTCTAAATAGATAGATAAAACATCAAAAAATAAAAAAAAAGAGAAAAATTGTAAAACATTGAAGATCAGTCTCGGTGATTGTTCAGCGAATAAAATTGATTTATTAGAGGATTCGGGTCGATTAATAATCCATATGAACTTCTATCCGATCCATATCAACTGATACTTCAAACCTCGTGACTAACTCAAATTCATGGCGTCAATGTAAAATTTTAAACTAAATAAAACAAAAAATAAGAGAAAAATAAAAATGGGCCCTTGAAGGCCCATTGGGCCCATGGGCAGAATAGCTCCAGCGCGGCGCCAATGAAGAACGGCAGGGAGCGTGTGTGGATTGCAGCTCCACGTGTGGATCTGCGCATGGCGACCAGCTTCCGTGAGGAGGCTCCAGACCTCGGGTCCCACTTGCCACGTGGCACCATTGTGTGAACAGCCGATCGTCCACGTCATCACTCCTCCTCTTTTTGCTGCCGGGCCCTCGAGAACCATAACAAAAGCCTTTTTTTGAGAAGCATAAATCTCTTTCCTGAAATCTCTCCCACGCTTGCTGTTGCTTTATTTCTTGGGATTTTTGCAAAAAACCTCTAACATTCTGTCAAAATTGTAGGAAACATTCCCTATTTTTTATATTTACAAGTACGACACAATAATTTTCATTTTGTTCGGAAGGAAAGCACCTAACACTTTTTTAAGAACGATATATGAGAAATGTTCCCTTTTTGGTATTTAGATTACGTAGCTACTGAAATATATCGACCATTTTATTTATTATTGAAAGGACGATTTTGACTTATTTTTATTTAAAAAACTAGTAACTCTGATTGTCCATGATATGGTGACAAAATCAATCTATAGTTTTGATTACTCCCCTGCTATGTAGTTGGCAATCAGTGACGAGAATGTGATTAAGAAAGAGTTTTTTTTTCTCACTGATCTGTGAACTAATCATGGCAGTTAGTCCCTGCTAATCACACCTGAACGCTCATCACAATTGACTAGCTAGTTCTTCCAAAGAAATAAAAAAAAATGGAGCTTTTTGCAATTTTGACAACTCTTTTTTCTCTCTCTATGTATCCCAGGTGGTGGTGTATTAACACAACCCTAGTGCCTCTCCGGTCCTCACTCAAAATATCAACAATGCTCTCCAAATCATCTAATTCTTCCTCCTCTTCTTCTCCTACTAGCACCCTTAGATTTCCTCTGCTCTTAGCTACAATGGGGGTCGTTGTTGTTGCTCCTTCCATCTACAAGAAATCAATCTCTAGCTTCGGGGACACTGACCGCGTCGTGCTTCTCTGTGAGCTGGAGAGTAATGGCGATGACGACGATGACGACGATACTGATGTGGCTCCTGCTGCATAGAGTTTTATAGGATGAGGTCTATCAAGTTATATATGGTAAATGCTTGAAGTGTTTACGGTTGAACACTACTAGATAACTCTAACAAGTGCGCTTTTAAGAAGGTGTGGGTGTGTTTCTGTGCGCTATGTTATAGATATGGTGTAAGAGAGTGTGTTTACTCTCTCTCATGATGATATAGTGTATGTAAACTAATGATTTCATAATATAAAACATAGCTTATAGCATGTTTCTTGACCTCTATTCTTAGAGTTAGTGAAGCTCTTGAGTTCTTCTTCAATCTATATATTAATCTTTGAGCAAGCAAATCTAAATGTGAGAAAAGATGAATCTAAAAGTTCATAACTATTTGTTTTAAGTAATACCGAGCACGTTGAGAACAAGTAGGGAAAAGCCGTCCGGCAAGAACGAGAGCAAGACCTAGTGGCAACGCCAGTATAAGCTGCCTTGGATTGGATTCTGTCGATTCAGCTCCATATCCTAAAGATTCGGAGGTTTGTAATCGCCCGGTTATGCCTTTGGTGATCGCAGAGAGGAAGAGACTGATGTCACAGATGCTCTCACCGGACATTTCATAGATCAATAGGGTAGGGTAGGTCTATGTCAGTACAGCTGCCTGTGCTCTTTCTTCCAGCCAAGAGTAGACAGCACACATAACGAAGCGCACCACTAGGAGCAAAGCTAAGAGCTCAGTGAACGGAGTCAGGCCAGACAACTGCAATCAACGAGATGGGTTGGTTTACATTCTTGCCAACTTGAACGGTATAAAACCTTTATTTATCATACCACCACATCAGGTCGGTTAGGGTGGGAAAACGAACAAACTAATACAGCCCAACGAAAGCACGTAGTAGGCATCTTGGTTGCCCTATTCTTTCCGGTCTTGCTGGACTTTGACGTTCCCTTCCCAGTACGGATTGACTTCCTATCCGACATTTTTTTTCGGATTGGATATTATTTTAAAGAAATTTCGACATATTTTATTTTATTATGATTATGAAAATAAATCTTATTACTTCTGGTTCCGTGGTTTTTACGCTTGAAGAAAAAAACTTAGCCCAAATTATTGGCCCAGTACTGAATGTTGTTTTTCCGTCGGGAAAGATGCTTAATATTTTTAATGCTTTGGTAGTCGGTTCTTTCGAATTCATTCACTTCGACGGCTGGTTCTGAGATGAAGACTTAAACGGAATAGTCGAAAGAAAAGTCAAATACTTTTCAGTAAACCGGAAAGACAAAGGAGAAAAAGCCGTTCGTTAAAGGTTGAAAAATGGGATTGGGTTGTTTTTCTGGTTTTGGTGAATAGGATGGTGTTCATTTATGATCTTTGAGAAAGTTCCATGGTCTGCTAATTTATGGATTTCTTAATTCTAAGCTAGATATTTCTTCTACTATGTAATAGGAGATTTTCTGATTGGATGTTGTTCATCCATTCATAGACTAACTGTTTATTTTCTTCACTACATTGTTCTCATCTAGTAATATTAAGGCGTTGCTTCTTTCTATGAAAAAAAAAAGATGAAAAATCAATCATCTTAGAACGAATTCTTTTCAGTCATTTTCTAATTTGTTTGTGGAGAAAGGTTATGAGCCTTTGATTCAATGCTACATACCTTTATAATTCTTAACAAAAATACTTGCACTACAACAAAGATGGGCATCGTTGGAGTTTTTGAAAGCGCGAATAATTAACGGCTTTTTTTCTAATAGATACCGCTGATTTTCGATACTTCAAAAAAAATCAGTAAAAATTAATGGTTTTTTGAAAATATTCCGTAAATACTCAACATATTTTTTAAAAAAATAAATATGAGCAGCAATTTTTTTAAAACACCACACCAATAATAACTCCATTAAAATTGTGTTCTCCCTCGTAAATTTAGTACTGTCGTGCTCTGTGGTTTCTCCACCACCTCCCTCGCACGAACTCACCATCCTCAGCTTCCTCCGTCTCACTGTCAGTTCGCCATACTCTGGTAACCTTCGACGAACCCTGGCTTCAACTGTAAAAAGCCCTAGCCCTAGAGCTGAGTCCTACTCATTTTCTCCGTCTTGTAGTTCTTTCCTCCGACAAACTTTGATCTCCTTCCTCTAACTCTGGTTTCTAGCAAAAGGTACAACCTCCGACTCCACCAATCTCGAATTTGTGAGCTTACTTCACTTTGGTTTTGATCTATTCACATTATTGGGGCTGATTTTTGTTGAAGAGTAGTGATCTATTTACATTTTTTGGATTTGAGCTATTCAACTTGTTTTCAATTTATGGCCAGTAGTGATCTGAGATGTATTGTTAGCAGGACCGATGATAAATTTTCACTGTAATTTTGTGTTGCCAATTCTAAGCAATTGAATGTCCTTGATAGCTAGCTTAGCAGGGTTTCAAAATCTTTGTAAATTAGGCACTCTCACTAATCTATGTTGCAAATTTGGGGCCAAGGTTTTCTGTATTCTCCACTGATTTTATAGGGTTATTGTCCTGCTTATACGCCTGCATGCTCAACAAAAGTACCTATTACGACACCTAGTGTTTGTAGATTTGAGTCTTTCAAATAAGCAATCCTAGCAAGGGGTTAATTGCGAGTATCGCCCTTCAATAGTTTAATAACAAAAAACTCCCTAGCTTAACAAATTAACTATCAATAATAGAAAATGATATTTAGTAGCCGAGGAAGCGATTGAGGCATAAGAGTAAGAAATGCACTTTAAAAATAAGCATAAATACGCAGCACTGGTTTAGTTAGCACAAAAATCCAATAAAATATGCGAGATTAAGGTTCTAACTTTCTCGAGAATTTAATTATAAGAAAATACAATAAAACATTGAGAGGACATCTAAGTGAGAATACAGAGATGATATATAAGTGGGGATATAGAAAGAATATGAGTGTGAGGACATAAAAAGGGCATGCAAATGGGAACATAGAAAGGACACAAAGAATGGAAACACAAGTACATACATGGAGGGAGAGTATGGGCACTTGTTGCTATTTGGAATTGTATATAATAGTCTTCGATTTGAAAATACATTATCTTATTGACTCTTCTTTTTGAAAATGATCATCAATATGGTGTACATTTACTCCTTCTTATGTATTATACTTTCTTCAAGTTCTAAGGTATGATGCTTATGTAGATTTAGAATATTGGAAGTCATATTATACATCTTCAATTGTTAGATCAAGTTAAATAATCAATTAGATAGAAGATATCTTAAGAGAGTAAAGTCATTTTTCGACTATACCTATATGAATAAGAGAATAGATCAGAAAATACAGTGTTCATGTACAAATTATATAAATATATATAATCTAGAGGTGAGCAAAACTGATTTACTATAACAGTTTTAGAGATTTTAAAATCGAAATTGGATTTTGGTTCTTAAAAAATTGAGAACTAGAACCGTATCAGTTTGAGTTAAGAACTAATTTTTTAATTCTGATTTTGAACCGGTTCTAAACCGATTCTAAAATCGTATACTGATTTTTAAATTATTAATTTTGAAATCCTATATTTTATATTATAATCTTATAAAAACTTAATTTTAAATACCCTAACATACACATAACATAAAAAATTATATTTTAAATTTTTACATACTAAAACTTTTAAAATTTTCTATTGATTTTATATATAGTATGCTACTCTACACATAGACAAGAGCTTACACAAACAATCTAAAATTTACCTATTAGTCTATTATAAATACAAAAATTCAATTATCTATGAATAGAAAGGAGTTTCTTTCACTTATCAAATTAGTTTCTTGAGTTCTAATTATAGGTCATATTCAATCCTGTTAGCTAAACAAGTACGGAATTTGTAGGCCAAATGATATATTAAAGAAGCTCATAAATAAATTATTGAGAACATTTGAAACTGATGCAACAATAGATTAAGCAGGTGGTTCCAAAGGACCTTTCATCACAAATGGACTAGGAATTGCTTCCAACTCCTCAACTCCTCAAAAAAATAATCATGCAGCATAAATCAACATCAACATCACTGAACTACTAAAAAGAAAAATCTGTACTAAATTAGAAATTTGAAAAATATTCATGTCCAAGGCAATAGAAACTAGAAAGAATGCAAGAACAAATTAGTTTATCAAGCATTATTTATATTGACAAAATGACATAAATTGTATTGATCTTAAGGAAATATGTGATATACAATATGACATTCTTGAACAATCCCTTCGTACTTCTAAGCAAATCTTTGTCATGATTGCAAAATCATCTATGCCTGATATGCTATATGGAGAGCTTAATATTCGTCAAGATGCATCTATGAAGAGTGAATCTAGCACATATTCTTCACCAATACCCTCTCATGTAAGCTTTACCTATGAGAGAATTTATAAGTCTAATGGTAATGCGTTAAGACAATTGATTTATCATAAGTCGATTATTTCAAGTAATAAACAAAAAATTTATACAAAGGATGAAGTAGAAAAGCTGATGCCAACTTTTTTCTGCAATCAATATGGTATTCCCAAAAGTAAGAAAGATGATGTACAGAACAATTGTTCAAGAAGTAGTTTTATTGTAGACAATGAAAATGATGATGATGATGTGTGTGTATTCTTGATGATATTAGAGGTCTTGGCTATCCAATTCTTTCAATTGCTCAAATAAATCAACATCTAATGACCCATCAACTTAGATCTAGTGACCCATATTTGTTTGGATCAGGATATGTGTGACTTTCAATAGATGATGAGAGACTTACTTATCATATTGCACTGCAGGTTACACAATCTCAATTTTAGTTTTCTAACTAGTATTTATTTTGGATTGCTGCATATTTTGGATTTTTCTATTTTCCATGCTTAATTTAACAAGCTCTTTTTGTATTATGTTGGCTTGCCTTTTGTTTTGATAAGCATCTTTATTTTGAATTTTTTATAGAGATAAAATTGATGTTTTAGAAGGTGCTATTATTGGTATATAAGAGTCAAGAAAATTTATTGGGACATTGGTAGAATGAAGAAGAATGTTTCATTAATCTAAATTAGGATATAAAGCTCACTGGTAAGTATGCACAAACTTGTTATAAAACTTTATATGTTTGACAACAATGATGTGTATTAGTATACTAAGAACTAACTAATAGGACTTGCTATTATTGTAATGTGATGGATGCATCTTATGTGGCTCCCATCCTGTGTGGCCCTAGGCATTTTGTTTTTGTTGATTTGTGCAGTAAGCTTATCTAAAACCACATGTGACCTTATTGTTGACATTGTTATGGATCGGCTTTTATAACCCACTATCTCTATTTTTTCTATTGTGAAACAAGGAAAGGTTAAAATATTGGTGTAGTTTTTGCAGTTCTTCCTTGACTATGTTATTGTTGGATGTCAGGAATTTGGTGCTTTCTTTGATGTTGCATAGATTCTTAATTTTGTTCTAGAATTGCACAATTCCTAAAGCTCCTATACACAACATTATCCTTTGTTCACTTTTTCTTTTTCAAGTTGATGTCTTCTACATTATGATATTTGCGTCTCTAGAAATAAATTTCTAATATAGAACTGTGTCCTAACTGTTTCATTTGTTTCATTGCAAGATTTATCTTAGCCAAAATCAGAAGCTAATCCACTTGATGGTGTACTAGTTGTTTCCCTATTGAGACACTAGGTAACAGTTGAGTTCCATTCATTAACTATTTTCATATTATATGTGCCTTGATATTTGACTAGAGTTATTTTTCTGAATATAGAATAGCTTTGTCATGGATGGTGTAAGAGGAGACTACCAGCCCACACTATTTTGGGGGAATTTTTACAGATGATTAGCTTAGATTAATCATTTATATATATTCATCATTATCAAGGATAAGCCATCCTAGCCTGATTGTTTATCTTTCTATCTTATAGGGTTTGAGTAAAATTGTATCTACAATAGCACTTATCCTTACAGAGGGACCTATATCACAGATATTATCCACTTTGACAGAGAAGAAAGATAATTTTCAAGCATTAGATCTGGATGGAGATGATGAGGATGAGATTTCTGAGTTGATTGTGGTAAAGCACCCTTGGAAGACTAGCTCAGAGATGGTCAACACCATAAATTTTATTATGACTCATTGATAATGGATGTGATTAATATTTGATTATTTGATGATAACAAATGCTACATCTAGAGTTAAAATGCTGATTAGACTAACACATTGTATTATTTTTTGCTATTCAATAAATTACAAAATTTCATATATATAATTAAGAAAATCTCATATTTATGTATGCTTGAAAAATTGTCATAGTTTAGAAATACACTTGCACAAATTATATAGAAGCCCAATATATAAAAGCCAAGTTATACAAAATGCAACTTACATTCCCACAATTATATGCATCAAGTGAAGGAAATTAGTCATCAACTGCAATTATTATTTCCATTTTGCTTATCATTTTTGCAATTACAAAGATAAAACATGTGAAATATATAAGATAAAAATTAAATACCAATAATTAGTTTTTACAAAAATAATATAATGAATAAATAATTTTTACCTTTAGATATCTTTTCAATTTCATCAAGTGTTTCCTTAATATTAATAAAAGAATTAGTAGAACATAGCTAATCTTGTATACAAATAAGTGTTCTCACCATTTTTGTAGATAAAGAACTTCAAAATTAATCAAAAACTAGACCTCCCATACTAAAAGCTGACTTCGAAGTAACACTAGATATGAGCATAGTAAGCACATCTTTAGCAATCATAAAAAGAATCGGATACCTACCACTATTTGTTTTTCACCAAAGAAGAATGTTAAAATCTTGTGCTTCATCTTCACGTTCCTCCTCTAAATATTTATCTAATTTTTCTTTGTAACTAGAAGTCTTTTGGTTCACTTTTACTTTTCTCATTTCATTTTGAGTCAGCTAAAATACATCAAGATTACTTGTTCTAATATCATTCTTTCTTTCTTTTATCAATTCAACTCTTGTAACATCATGTGAAGAAGAAGAAGATTTTTATATGGATGAATATTCTTGAAAAAGTCTATCCAAAACATTCTTCGCTTTACACTTTAACTCATTGACTTTTTTGTTCTCATAGCTTTCCTTAATCAACCACTCTACACTCTCCAACCTTAACCTAGAATCAAGCACATAAGCAATAAATACAATAACATTGACCTTTTCAACATTTGTCCAATATTTATTATATTTGGTCTTAATATTAAAAGCCATATTACTTAAGCAAAAGTCATTTAATTCAGGAAATTTCTTGATCATCACACCAATCCTATACATGCTTTGCATATATATATTTCCTATCACATATGAATAATATGATATTTTTAAGGTAACATCATACAATACTTTCAAAAAAGGTAATAAAGTTTGAGTAAGATCCCAATCTTCACGTATTAGTGAACCCTTTGGCTTTCTCTTTATTAGCGCCTCTACATATTTCGAATCTTGGATCTCTAATAATTCAAAAGCTTTTTAAAATTTTAAAACAACATCAAACATTAGATATGTAAAGTTTCATTTTATTTTAATATCAAGACAAACTAAACTTTTGTATTCTGTTTTTTCTTATTTCACACAAAGCTTGAATCTTTATGCTCTCATCGGTGATGATCTCATATATTTAACTGCAATTTGAATTCTAGCAATAGAATTATTTGAATCTTTAAGCACTTTTTTAATAATTAGACTTAGGAGATATGCACATCTCACATGCAAACGCTCTTCATTAAGTATATGCCCTTTCCAACTATGAAGCCTTTTTCTCAAGTATTGAACTCCAACATCACTCGAGGATGAATTATCTATAGTAATTATGAAGACATTATCTATATCCCAATCAAGTAAGTACAATTCCAATATTTCACTAATTACCATACTGGCATGACTTGAAACTGAACAAAAATTTTAAATTTTTTTCTTAAGCTTCTAATCATCATCAATATAGTGAACAATCATACTCATGTAGCCCAAGTTTTGGCATAATATCTAATAATTAGTTGTGATACTCACCCTTTGCTTTAACTTGCTAAAAAAAATTTCAATTTTTTCTTCTCATCCAAGAAAATTTTGAAATAATATTTAGTAGTAGTAAATCGGGAAGGAATATTAAATTTAGGTTGCAATATAGAGGTATATAACCTAAACCCTTCACCTTTAATATGTTTGAAAGATAGTTCATCAAGAATAAAATATTTGGCTAATACAATTCTATATGCTTTTTGATTAAAATTTCATATAATAAGTATGCGTGCTTGAATGCCACCACTATAACTAACTGATTGAAAGACTAAAGTTTTTTATTTTTCAACTGCATATTTAAAGAATAATCTTTGCATCTACTTAAGTGAGTATTTAAATCACTTGCTTCATAATTAATAGGACATGAAAGGAGACTTCCATAATAATTACATTGGGATTTATCCTTATAACCATTTTCATTGGCATCTAATTTAGAAAAATAGTCCCACACTCATGAACTATTTTTTCTGACCTTCCAAATTTTTTGATTTATTTACTTTATTCTTGAAGTTAAATCTTGAACTTCACTTGCCTTCTCACCAATATTTTGATTTGGATAAAGTGATTTTTTATTTGAAGCATTCATACTTGTAATTTTATTGATGATTTTTCTATTTGAATCCATCTAAAATAGAAGAAAACAAATGCTAAAATGATTAATATAAATAACTAACCATTGTTAAATATCCATATTAGAATTTAGAAAATTTATATTTAAATTATTTAGCACGTGCAACTCATATTTTAAATTTGAAATTTGCATACTATTTTTGCCCAATGAAAATAAATATTGATAAAAATAAAAAAATACCAAAAAAATACTCACTGAGCAGCCCTACAAGAGATCATTTAAGAAAATATTAAACAATAATTACTTGAAAACCACGGATGATTAGAAAAAAGTAATTAAAAAATTCAGATTATGATAATGATAACAACCATAAAAAAAGATAAATTTTGTATATATAGTGTTTCGTTTTTCATTATAACCAAGCACTATACCTCCTAGTAATACTAAAAGGAAGGTTATAATTCAAGTCTTCAAGGGAGCAGGTACAAATCCAAAAGAAAATTCAAAAACATATTTAATTGACTAATGGGAAAATATATTTTCCATATGAAAAATCAAAGCAGTTTATATATTAGGTGGATGTTCAAATTTTTAATAAATTCAACTCACATCATGCTTGAAACTGTGTTTTATGCAATCTTAACCTCATGATTATTTATTGATTTTAAAGTTTTTCATTCTCTAAAAAATTATTTTTCAGGCCAAAAGTTCATCAGATAGATTTAGATGGAGTTTCAAGAAAAAAAGCCACTAAATTAAAATCACATGGTTATCTTAAATCCTACACTTGTGGTGTATGATGTGGAAACACTAGACAGAACCACTATTAAATTTAATTCATCCATACATTCACTACAAATAAAGTTCTCTACACATGAAATATATTTTCTACATCTACATATTAGCAAAAAAATGGAAAAAAAACAACCAACTCAAGCAACAATCATGATAAACAGAGATTACAAACAAATCCAAATCCACGACAAAATCTACCATTTCACCTGCTTAGCTAGCGCATACCACATTAGTGATATTATTACTCCCCAAAGACCAATCTAGCATAAAATTCAAATAAATGGGAAAACACAATATCTAATTCACAGAACTAGCACCATCAACCACGCCGCAATAAGGAAATCCTTTGAACAAGTTGAAATTCAGCTCTCAGCCTCAAAATTGCTGAGAAAACCCTCAATAAAATGGAATTCTACATCAGTAAAAATCAAAAATCTATCGAGGATGGAGACGAAGGAGGGAGAGAGGGTGAAGAGTCAAGAGAAGAGCTAGTAGAGTCGAGAGAGAGGGCATACCAACGTAGACCGCTACTCTGGTGATGGACGGAGGAGAAAGTAGTATTAGTCACTAGATCGGTGATGGAGAGAATGAGGAATTGGGGATCAGAGTCGGAGTGTTAGAGTGACGGAGATAGTGAGATGCTAAGGTTTGAGAATGAGAAATCAGAGCAATAGAGACAGTGAGATTGGAGATGCTAGGGATTAGGGTTCGAGAGTCAAAAAGATGAAGAGAAATGTAGATTTTTTTGTGTGTGTGTGTGTGTATATATATATATATATATAATTGGTATGATTTTGGTTTACTGATTTTTTACATAATCTAGAATTAGAGTCATACCGGTTTACTTTGAGAACCAATTTTTCAATATGGTTCTCAATTGATACGGTTCAGTATACCGATTATTCAATTTTTTTGCTCACCCTTAATATAATTTGATGAGAGAAGAAGTAAATGAACATATAATAGTGAAATAATAAAATGCATTATATACTAATTGGACATTATATGGAGAAGAGTCATAGTATTATAAGAGGCCAGATCATGAAAATGTTTCAATAAATTTTGCAATAAACGATAAAGAGAGTGATGACATTGAGAGATTGCTATATGATATATTTAGTCCGTCAAAATCCTCTGCAAATACAAGTGTTGTTGATGTCAATATGCTACCTAAGGTTGTGATACAAATGGTAAAAAAGTTTACAAACAACTAAATAAAGTTAATAGTGAGTTATACTTGGGATGCAAAAATTTTATATTCTTATCTTTCATTATACGAAATTTGGCCATGAAGTTGAAGTATCGATGGAGCAACAACTCATTTAGCATATTATTGGAGACATTAAAAAAGATGTTTCATGGGTTGCTTCATTTCCTTATAGACTTGAAATATTGGGAAGGATCTTGGTTCCAACTACACAAAAATTTATACATATCCAATTAATTGCATCCTGTACAAAAATCAGAATGCATTATAAATATGTTACAAGCACTATAAATCTTCACAATACAAGTAACTACAAAACCCGGATAATGATAATGATCACATCATGCAAAAAATGCTTAAATACTAGTAAAGATTAAGATTTATAATCACCAAAATACTTCAATACTAGTAAAATAAAAGAAAAATGACTTACTAATTTTGAAATGATGCAAACAATATATATTAAACCTTTTATCCTATCAATTTTTAAATAGTCTAATTTGTCTCAAAATTAAAGTATAAATAAAAAAATTCATAAATTTTAAACCCTAAATTCTAAATCTTAAATCTTAAAGTTTTAAACCTAAATTATAAACTCTAAACACTAAATTCTAAATCCTAAAACTCTAACATCCTAAATTTTAAATCATAAACCCTAAATTCTCAAACTTAAAACTTAAAAATTTGAAGCCTAAATTTTAAAGTTAAAATTATCATGAATTTATTTGGAGATAAAATAGTTGTTTAAAAATTGATAGGACAAAGAATTAAAATTTTTGAGAGAATTTTATTTTCATTATATATAAAAAATTTATTAAATTTTTTTAAAAATAAGATTAAAATTATATAACGATTCTCCTTTATTTTTTAGGAAGGTAATGAAGTTAAAATTTTATGTTGACCCTGACTTAGTAGTAGTGCAGCATCATGGCCGCATTGAAATCTAGGGGGTGATGTATAATTATCATAATTTATAAAGTCAATATGTAAAAGCTGCCGTCTCCCTTCTCGACAGATCAGGGCCGGCCCGTTCGGAGCCCAATGCGTGACGCATGCTCTGTGGCCGTCCCCGTCTGGAGCTTGTGCTGCTGCCTCATCTTCCACACCTTCCTCTTGCAACTCTATAAAGATCACATCTTTTCACCCAACAACAAGAATTAAATATTCAATTCTCGCACTGGCATTGAAATTTTATAGTACAAACAATCTTTGATTTCATTCTGGTTTCGTGGTGGGCATCAATGGCTTTGCAAGTTGGTACCTCATGCTTCTCAGTGTTTCCCAGAAGAGGTGGTGCTCTCGGAGCAAGAGCTGTGTCTTCTGAGAGTGTTGCACCGGTGAAGGGAGAGGAGGAGAAGGTGAGGCTTGGTGGGTCCGAGGTGAAGGTCACCAAGCTTGGCATCGGAGCTTGGTCATGGGGTGACACCAGCTACTGGAATGTCTCTGGATGGGATGGTACTGTTCTTGATCCAGTTGGTCATTTCTGGATTAAAGACTGTTTGTTTTCTTTTTTGACGTCATGGTTTGGTTTTTGAACTTCAGTTATGTGGTTTTGGTTTACATGCGCTGATGATGCATTTATTATATGAATGGAGACTTCGGAAATATTTTTCCGTTAGTTATGTCGAGATATGATCAATCAAGAATAGTGTCTGATTTCTTGATACCATTGTTGTTTGCTAGCTCTTTTGCATGTGCAGTGTTTGTGTTTTTGCTCCTGAGACCAAGAGTTGTATAGGTATATTCTATAGTTTATGCTCAAAATTATGGATTTTGTATGACTTCCACATATGATGTTCTGTTTTTGAGTAAAAGAGATCTGGCCACCTTTGTTCTGTTTTACAATTGAATTTCTGATGCTTTATAATGGACTTAAAATATAGTTTCAGTTAATTGTCAGAAAAGAAGAATAGAGGTGGTTTGAATCAGATGTGCTGAGGAATAAGACAATTGATACAATTTCAATCCTGGATCTTGATATTGTTCCTTTGCTTTTACTTTGCAGAGATCTAGAGTTGTTAAAATGATGATAGATTGTGTATTTTTGTCCATTGATGCTTGGAATTATGCCTTCTATATGTTTTAGGCCTATCTCGTCGGGCTTTGAAGTTTCTAGGGTGAAGAAAGTTAGTCGTATATCCCCATGTCATTGTATTTAGATGCTCAGGAATTTCATGAGTCCTCCGTCACTTATAACATATTTTCAATGTAGAGAATCTTAAATAATTGCATCTTTAGCATTGGCATTTTCTCATGTAAGTATTTATTCTTTATGGTGCTAGATAGGAAGGTAAAGGCAGCTAAGGCAGCATTTGATGCAAGTATTGATGGTGGCATCACTTTCTTTGATACTGCTGAAGTATATGGGACAGCGGTAAAAAAACATATAATCTGCTGTTTCATTTTCTTTCCCAGCCTTATGATGTGATAATTATCTTTCAATAATAAGGAATGCAGCATCATCTCTTTTGCAGTTAACAGGAGCAATACATTCTGAGACTTTACTTGGAAGGTACATGCTTGTAGTCAAATGAGCTCTGGATTGTGAATAAAAAACACTCGTTGCGGGAATCTTTTACCAGCTGCTGAACATTTTTACAGGTTCATCAAAGAGAGGCAAGTAACGGGTCCAGTTGAAGTTTCTGTGGCAACCAAATTTGCCGCTCTGCCTTGGAGGTTTGGTAGAGGAAGTGTTGTTTGTGCTCTCAAAAATTCATTGTCTCGTCTTGGGCTCTCCTCTGTCGACCTCTACCAGCTCCACTGGTATACTCCTTGGGCTAGCCACTGCTTACCAATGTGACTTCTTTATTTCTAACATGACTACTTTCTGAAATTTCCAGGCCAGGACTATGGGGAAATGAGGGTGGCCAATCTTGCTTGTCATCATTTTTATAATGATCCTTACCATTATGAACCATGTCAAGCTCATCAACTATGTTGCAGGATATATTGATGGTCTCGGAGATGCTGTGGAGCAGGGCCTCGTAAAAGCTGTTGGTGTGTCAAACTACAGTGGTAATAGTCATATGTCCTGTAGTTGATGTGTTTAAGGTTTTTATTTTGAGAAATAATGTGCTAATCTTAATGTTCATGCGCCAGAAAAGCGGCTTAGGGAGGCTTATGATCAGCTCAAGAAACGAGGAATTCCACTGGCATCAAACCAAGTTAATTACAGTCTAATATACAGGATTCCTGAAAAGAATGGTGTGAAGGCTGCTTGTGACGAACTTGGAGTCAGTCTGATTGCATATTCGCCTATTGCCCAAGGCATGATTCTACCCCAAATGCTATTTTTTAACAGTTTGATGTGGTTTGGTAACTAAATAGAGATTTCCTCCAAAAACCTTCCAGCTTTAAAATTCACAAATTTTCACAAATTTCAATACTAAATGTGTTAGATATATCGACAAGTTCTCATGCACCTCAAAATTCATCTTGACTTTCTTTTCTAATTGTTGCAATGTTGTTTGGCTAACCATCAGAATTCACAAAACATTTTAGCACTGTTACCCTAGAACTGAATTGGACCTTTTAGTGATTGAAACTTCTCCATTCTCCTTTTCTGTGGATTTCAAGTGTCTTTGACCGACTCACGTCAAACTGTGGATTCATTTCAGGAGTCCTTACAGGAAAGTACACGCCGCAGAATCCTCCGACTGGTCCTAGAGGTCGAATATACACTCCTGAAGTCCTTTCAAAGGCAAGAAACCATAGCATTAACATCTTCCTTTATAGCCATCTCTTTGTCACGTAGAACACTCATAATGCTATGCTCTGCAGCTACAACCTCTTATAACCAGGATTAAAGAGATTGGAGAGGTTCATCTCAAAAATGCCACTCAGGTTTGATCCCTATTTTCTATAATTCTGATTTTTTGTGGTTCCAGATATCCTTGTTTGATATAAATGTTATGGATTTTAGTATCAAAATCAAATCCATTTTCTGCAACTCTTCAGATAGTGTCCAAGCTTTGGTCAGACAAAACATTGAATTACTGAAAGTGTTGAAGGTGTTGCATTTCTGCAGGTAGTGTTGAACTGGTTACTGTGTCAGCAGAATGTGGTGCCAATTCCAGGAGCCAGAGATGGAGGACAGGCTGCAGAGTTTGTCGGCGCCCTCGGGTGGCGACTTGCAGACCAAGAGGTCGAGGAGCTCAGATCGATGGCATCAGAAATAAGACCAGTCGTTGGATTCCCTGTGGAAAATTTCTAGTTACTTCAATCAGAGATCATAAGTAAATTGTTTTACACTTGACTATAAGAGTCATGTTTAATCCACTTAAATGATTGTCAGATGGTTTTCTTGTTAAGGTTGCATGAATATTTTAGGAAATCACTGCAATCCAAAAATATAAATATGTTCCTCTGTCGTATCATGGAATCCTAAATTTTGAAATCTCGTTTGTGTTTGTTGATTGGAAATCCCATGAAATATGATAGTACCGAGATCAACGTCCGGATATCTGAGGGATTATTTAGATCGAGAGTAGCAAAGATAATGATTATAATTAACTTGACTAATCGGATTAATGACGAATTGCCAGAATCTGCCAAAACAACCAGGCACCTTCTCACAGTCGGACAGCGGGAGGAACAAGAGCCACATGTGGTTTGGTGCTGTGTGAGCCACAAGTTTGTCCAAGGCAGGATCTATTTCCCGGTGCAGAGATGCCCTCCAATAATAGTTCGGATCTATCATCCTTATCCTGGACCTTTACCTAGACATATATTTCCCTAGAACTAGCCCATATTTTTCCCATTTATTTTTCTTCTCGCCTTCTCTGTTTCATTAATCCATCATTTATTTATTTCATTTTTATAAAAATAAAAATATGCAGAAAATATATTGATTATTTTGCCTTCGATGGCTCAGATATCAATTTTGTTCTTACTTTTTTTATAAACGAATTAGAAATTGGGGTTGGGATGAGATTAGGATTAGCTCATTTTAGAATTATTTTTTTTTATAAAATTAATATTTATTATTTTATATTATTATTAAATTAAATTATTATAAAAAATTAAATAATTTTTTGAGTTTTAAATTATTAAAGTCTTAATTTTAATAAAAAAAATTAATTTATAAAAATAATTCATTAATCTTGACATTGAGCTTAAACTTTAATCTCCAACCAAATAGCCCTGATTGTTTGGAAATATACCATAATTGTAGGTGTTTTTTTTAAAAAAAAATTCGTGGAACTTCTCTTTTCTATTTGATTATTCACTCTACAGAAAAATCAGAAAAATTGATTTTTCAGACGGTTCTCTCGCGAAAAAGTGAGAACCGCAAAGTACCATTGAGACCATTTTGGATTTGATTTAGCAACCAAAAGGTCAATTATATTAACCAAACCCACTCATCATATTTCAAGCCGAAGATTTTCCATCAGTCCAGATTTCAAAAGGGCATTTTTGTCCGTTTAGATTGCTTAACGAAAATCAACCGATTGGCCTATAACTTTACTAATACAAAAGATTTACCAAATAAGGAGATGATAATTGTATTGTTATATGACATCAAAAATATTGATTCAGCAAGTAAAATTCAACAACAAACATCTTAAATATTAGAATTTTTAATAAATAACCACATTTTTTATTGTGAATTTATGAAAACTCATCTACTTTATTACTATGAACAAAAAAATCACTCATTTTAAACTATAAATTTATACAAAAAAAATATTTTGATTAAAATATTTAAAAAATATTCTATTTGAGTTTGATTTTATTAATTAAGATTAATATAAAAAATCTAAATTATTCTCTTTTGATTTTAGTTAAAATAAATACTAAATTGATATGTAAAATAACTTATCTTATTTTAGTTTTTTTGAGAAATTGACCATCTAATTTTATAAATTTAAAATTTAAAATCTAATTTTATCAAATCGTTTGTCTGATAATTATAAATCGATTATTTAAAATAAAATTGGATGAAAATAATTTAGTCTTTTATATTAATTTAGTTGATAAAATTAAAATAAAATAAAATATTTTTAAAATATTTTAATCAAGGTGATTTTTTGTAAATTTTATAGAATAAAATAAGTGATTTTTTACTAATAGTGATAAGATAGATAATTTTTTATAAATTTATAATAAAATAGATAGTTATTTACTAAAAATTCTAAGTATTATCTTAATAGTTATATTTTTTTTTGTATGTGAAAAATTAAGTGTTCGAATTTTATTCACTTTTATTATTAATGAAGAAATGAGAAGAATTTTTTATCAAAAGAAAAAAAAAAAGCAAAATTCAATAATAAATTTTAGATACGATTTCATGTGCAAATTAATTAACATAATATTTATTTTTTTCTTGGAGGATGGGAAGACAACTTAATTTTGATATATATTTGAATTAATTGAATGATAGCAATTGACAAGACACAATTCATTTGGGAGTCTCAGATATTGGGAGAACAAATGGCCACTTGTTTGGTAGCCCAAAAGGAGTGCATCTGTCATGTTGGTCATGTTGTGGACTCCCTATACTAAGTTCCAATCCAAGCAGGTCCTATCAAAACAGTGGATGGTGGGGGGGGGCTTTGCATGAGAAGGGGAATCCTATTATCTAATCCAATCTTAATTTTTGTTTTAAAAATTAATTTATTGTAAAATTAGCACCAATAGGACCCTGCCATATGTTGCAGTCAAAAGTCGTCGGCTAGACTTTGAACGAGATCTATCATTTTCTGATTTTCATTATTAATTTATAGCATTGTGTTCGAGCATTTGATAAAGATGGAATTCTTGGGGGCTAAGTAATTTTTAATACTGACAAATAATTGTTTATTTGAAATATATTCATCTGAAATTTATAGTTTTAAAAATTAATTCTTAGATCTTTATTTGACATAGATGCAGTCCATTTAGACATTTTGGAAGGCTGCCATCTAACGTTGCATAACAAACTTACTGAGGTAATATGTAATTACATAGTTTTCAGGGATTTATGCTTAATTTACCGACTTAAAGGTGAGGGTTATGTGTAAAAAATATAATAATAATATGGTATTAGAAAGTCAAATATCCTAGGTTGACTATGTTCTATCCATTTGTAGGAGATCTCACTGAACTCTGAAGCAGAACAAGTTAACCATAAAAAGTAAAGAAGCAGGAGGGGTTGGCAACTGACAAGTTGATGAGTGAAAACCTGTCCTTCCATATCAATAGGTAGCACAGGTAATGTCATTTAATTCATTAAATTGCATATAAATATAACTTGTTTTCAAGATCAAACTCCCACTTCCAAATTAAAGCCAGGCAGTGAAGTGAAATCACTGCAAACTGGTGCAAGGAAAAGAACCTGTTCATAGCAGAATTCCATTTTGTTCCTCAAAAGCAGTGTGGACTGATGAGGATGGAGCTCTGTTGAAGGTTGGTCTTTTTTTTTTTGCTTTGTAATTTTCCATCTTGCTGTTGAGATGCAAACCTGAGTTTGTGGTTCCCTTCGTGACTAAATAAAAAAAAAAATACAACAATGATATTGTTCTTCTCCTTTGGTCCAAAGATTTGTGGTTCCATTTTTTTCTCTATTTGATTTTAATTTATGGAAATAGTGTTTCCTTTGTCTCTTTCTTTGCACTAACGTCAATTTAAGAAATTTAATTTTTGGGGGATGCTTGTTTTCTCCAGCCTGAGGTTGTTTTGCTTGTTCCTGCTGATTTTTTTCGTAGAAATTGTCATTTAATTTTGGGTTTTCCCTTCTTCTGATTTGGAAATGTGGAATCCTTGTTTTCTTTTCTTAATTTAGTGTTATAATTGATTTCAATGTCCTTCTTTGCACTTCGTGTTTTTTTTTTTTCCTTTTTCTGGTTTCTTTTGCCATGATTAGATTTGACCGAGTTGTATGGGGCATTCTTGTTGGTACCATGTCCTTTGTCTTTTGTTTCTCTGAAAATTTTACTTCTTTCGGAGTGAGCTATTCATTTCTCTGATTCGCTTATAGTTGCTCAATTTATCTGTTGGATATTTTTCTGTTGTTATTTTTTTTGCATAGCATCAGTTTCTGTATTGTGTTTCATCCCTGTTCAGGGCCACCTAGCTGTTCGTTCTCTCGAAAAGTTGCACATGATTTGGTCGAAGAAATGCTTGACAACCTGAAGCTTTTGCTCCCATGTAAGAGAACATTTCTGTCTAACATGTTAGGATCTCTAGGTTGCTATGGAAAATTTGTATTTATTTCCTCTGTTCACTTGTTTTGAATTAGAGGACTTGGTAGTGCAGCAATGGACCGCTTTGTTCCCAGTTGGAATACGGACGATGGTTCAAGGTGTCTCAGCAATCTTCTTCACCACACAAACCAGAAGAAATCTACAGGGTTAGAAGCTACTTGATTCTTCATGATTTCCTTCTATTTTTGTCAAAATATATCAATGTTTATGAATTTCAGGAAATCAAGTTTGGTAGTTTATTTTGCAAATTCTCTCTGTCTACAGACCAGACAATGAGCTTGTGGAGCTCTTATGGCGCAATGGCCATGTGGTTATGCAGAGTCAGACTCATCGTAAACCCACAAATGATGAAAATGAATTCAAACAAGCTCAAAAACCCAAACAAGCCCCAAAATTCTTGGAGTCTTTTGGAACTGCAAGCAGTACGATTCAAGAAGATGAAACTGCATCCTGGTTCCCTTACACTGTTGAGGATCCGTTGGAAACAGAATTCTTTATGGACTTCTTCTGTGAAATGCCGCCGGTGGATTGCGTTTCTTCTGATAAGTCTAAGAAGGATGTTGCAGAACCATTTAAGAAACAATCAACTTTGTCTTCCTATGAGAACGGGTTGCCTCCCAAACCTAGTGTACTTTTCCAGGGAAACATGATGCCACCTCCTAAATCTCATGTCATTAGTTCCTATCCACCAAATTGCGCCTCTGGAAGTGCTGCTGGTGGGAACTTATCTCCTTTTCCAAGGCCAGTGAAGGCTAACATGGGACTACTGAACCAGCATCCGGTGAATACGGGATCAGTCAACAGAGGTCAGATAGAGGTGGGGGAGTCGCCCTCAATGATATCAGTAGGATTGAGTGCTTGTGGGAGCAATCAAGTTCCAAACCAAGCTGATCGAAGTCGCAACATAAGCAATGATATCACCGGTAGTCTTGCAAAAGAAATTAAAGAGAGCAATCAAATCAGTTTGCCTCGTGGAAGAACACAAACAGACCCTTATGAGACCACAGTTACTTCATCGTCAGGTGGGTCCGGAAGTAGCTTTGGAAGATCAGGAATGCTTAGTGCTAGCAATCAGGGTCACAAGAGAAAAGGGGGAGACATGGAAGAACTTGAAAGCCAGAGTGAGGTTAATAATATTTTCATTTCCTTGTTCCCTCTAACTAAAATTTGACAACAGAATCAAGAAAATTGAAACTTGTGAATGATGCAGGAAGCAGAGTACGAGTCCATTGATGCAAACAAGCCGGCTCAGCGATCAGCATCTGCCCGCAGAAGTCGTGCTTCTGAAGTTCACAACTTGTCAGAGAGAGTAAGACTCCACTGATGGCTTGTGATTGTTTCATGCTATTTGTTCTTATTTCTTCCTCTCCTGATGTAGAGAAGAAGAGATAGAATCAACGAAAAAATGAGAGCATTGCAGGAACTTATTCCTCATTGTAACAAGGTATCTTGAAATTAAATTGGTATACTCTTCATCTAATCACTAAATACTGATAATGTCCTAATCACTCAGTCTGACAAGGCATCAATGCTAGATGAAGCAATTGAGTACCTAAAAGCCCTCCAACTTCAAGTGCAGGTCAGTATAGATTTCTGTCATTTTATGATATAGAGTCATACTAAATTGATTGATTTTGTCTGATTTTCATTAATCTCTTAGATAATGTGGATGGGAAGTGGCATGGCACCGATGATGTTTCCTAGTGTCCAACAATATATGTCGCGTGTGGGAATCGGGATGGGTCATGTTCCCATGACATCTGTTCCTCATCCAGTTCAACTACCGGGGGTCCCCATGGTCAATCAAATATCTATGCCATCAAGTCTTGCAGCTAATCATGCATCTCCAGCTTTGAACACGGTTAGTTTTCCGAAGCAGATGCAAAATGTGCGCCTTCCCGAACCATGTGCTCAGTACCTAGGGTTGCATCAGATGCAGCCAACTCCACCGGTTTGTGGCTCTTGCCATAAGTTAGCTTCTTCTGAGTGCTCTTAGGGAAACTCGCTAGTGTTTTCCTATGCAGGTGATGAATTTATATCCATATGGTTCTCATATAGCACAGCCAAATCAGGCTGCGGGACAAGTCAATGTGAGTAGCTTACCATCTGAAGCAGTTCACTTCAAAAATAATCAAAATGGGAAGTCTGGTAAGAGAAATCCTCATAATAAGTTCAGTGAATATGACCTTACTTATTCTTTCATAATTTGTTTGAGACTAATGGATCTTTCAGACCTATGATGTGCCATATGATGAATTCTAAGTTAAAGTAAGATATGAAACAAAATTCTTAGTGTTCTTGTATGGATTATGCTACAGCATTTGAAATTATGATACAGTAGTTCTCGTCAGAAGCCTTAGGTTCATTTCAGTATGCAAACCTAAGAATCCTAGAGAAATAAAAATGAAGCAAATAAAATATTACTAGTATAGATGTGTTATTTTTCTTGCACTGATATCTGTTTCTGTAATCATCTTTCAGAACTTCTTTCTGTTCTAAGTATCAAAAAGGAACAAAGAACTGCCAACGTATTGTTTATAGGTTATCTTGTCATCTGGACAGGTTAATACGAATAAATTGCAGTACCCCACAAGCAAGAAAATTCAACTATTTATATTTGCCGACATGACTACGATCTAATGCTGGTGCAGCTGTTGATCAGGTCAAAATGTGTGAAAACGATGATCACAGTGTTGCCTCCTTCATTCCACTGGATTCATGACCACATTGGCTAAAAACTAAGGCCAGCATTTATTATGCATGATGCCTCAAGGAAATGGTGACATGTCACTATTATATTTGAGCGCAAAGCCATATGATGTCAATGTTATTGTATTACTTTTGTCCTTCAACAAGTAGTCTGTCATCATCTTATCTAACTTCATGGAAAAATCACATTATTCTACCAATTTGCTACAAGCATCTCTTTTCTGTCCGCAGAAATACTTTCCACTTGAAACTATGAATATTCATCACATAAGTAATTAAAAGGCATTGCTCATCTCATAAATAAAGCTATTCCTTGCAGATTCTTAGGACCACTCTGAAACACAAACTGAATGAAAAAGAATAGAAAAGAAAAGAACTATGTGATTACTTGTATGTTGGAGCAGGCTGCAGACTTCCAATCTTTTCCAGGTTCTGTGCAAACCCTTATCCTGATTCTGATAAGTCCATGCAAGGAATATGTTGAACATGACCAAAATGCCCTAAGTAACAAATTGTATTTCATGAAGGGAGAAAAAAAACTTACTTTAGGGTAGTACTTGTCAACTTTTGACAAGCAAGTTGTGCTCATGTAAGAATGTTCCTTTCTATTTTGTGGGAGATATGTCATACTCCAAATTATCCAAGTTATGATTCCTCCATTATATTCCTCTATAGAAAAGAAATGGATTGCAGAAAAAGCATTGTTATGGTATCATTATCGATAAATAAAGTTCGATATATATAGTGAAAAAATTTATATCTATTAATTTAATTTTTTAAGATAGCTTGTTGTTCGGTTTATTATGTCAGTTCGATTTAATACTCTTGGACTTCCTCCATAGCATCTTGTATTAGATAGTCTCAAATTGAATTAGAGGTATTAAACCATTTATTGACAACCTTACACACGAAACCTCAAGAAATTCCCCCTCATTGAACATCACTCTTTGGTTGTTATCTTCTTTCTTAAAGGTTCCACAAGTCGGGACTCTTTGAAGCTTGGCCACTGCTCATGGCTCGCATCTTCCTGGAGCTTCCTCTCCATCCACAAGTTGCTGTCCAGTGAGCCATTGGACCCTACCCCTCCTGATTTTTCTATTCGGACATCTTCATCAACAGCCTGCCCGAACACACCCTGTCTGCTCCTGTCTTACACTAAGGGCACGCAATGATACCAACTATTCCTACTTGTTTTCCAGTCTGAAACATAAAGACTATTGATATCTCTATCTAAGTAGTTGTAGCTACTTGCCAACGTGAAACAAATATAAAGATCATTGGTTAGGACATTATTTATGAAATAAATCTTTGACTAATAAAAAAAATTTCACGGAGCATTGTATGCATGACTGGCTCAATCTGCAAGATATGTTGCAGTAGAGCTGGATGCGGAGTACATTGAAATGTGATTCTTTGTCCCTTTCAGCACACAGCTGTGAAGATTGGAATTTATGCAATCATGTTGGCATTTATCAAAAGTGTATGAGTACATGCATCTCCAGTTCAATGCATCTTGCTGCATTTAAAAGGGACAGCACAACAGAAGGACCACAACACAAATCAGAGGTTTCTTATCCTCACAACCCTGACCGCGAATCAAATGGACCCCTCTCCTTAGCTAGGTGAGCCCAAGCCCGATCCGAGCCCAAGAAATTACGCTGACTTTGTAAGGTCTCTAGAGCTCGAACCCAGCCCGAAACCCAGAACCCGAAGTCTGGTGGCCAACCAATGATTGGAACAAATCCAAGAGATGTTTGGATATGCTCCCTAGGTTCGGATAATAAAATTTCTTGAAGTCTAAGTTGTTTAGCTGACAATAAAACTCTGTTTTAAGTATTATGCCAAGGGTAGATTTAGGAAATCTTGAAGGGATACTTTTAAGTTGAGCAGTCATGGAGATCTACAACAAAAAACTTTGGTCACAGGATTTGGAAGAACAAAACAGAAGAGATCTGAACTAGTTCTTTTCCATTCATGTGCACGACTAGAACTCAGTTTGGTGGTTGGTCTGAGATGTGAAGCTCTTGTAGAGTAAGAGAAGAGATCATACTGACAGCCTCTTCAGAGTTGAGCACATTCTCCTGAACTGCATCACGGAGCTCATCATGGCTGACATGTCCTAGCTACAGAAATAAATAAGCATGTGAGAACAGAAGACTTTGGATTGTATCTGAGTTTTTGTAAAATAACTAGTTCTTTTTTTTCATATATACCCTGGAAAATAGGTGAAAAAAATGCACATATACTACTGCAAAACAGCATTTCCTCCGAGTGCAATAAAGTTATTTTTTGGGGGATTTTTACATTCAACCCGTCAAAATTTACTTTATTTATTAAAACCCCCCAAGATTTCACTATTTACCTATAATTTTTTCCTTTTAAAATTTCTTAGCTACAACCGCCAATTGTCATTCAATTAAAATTTTAACAAAATTTTTTTTCTTTTACCCTTTGTAAATTTTCATTTCATTTAAACCTTTAAAATTTTTAACTTCTCATCCTCCACTCTTTCTCCCAAATATTTATAGATAAATTTTTCATAAAATTTTAAATTACAAATTTAATATTTATAAATTTATAAATAGACCGCTCACATATTTTTATTCATAAATGAGTCTAAATTTTATCATTTTTTATATAAAATTTTGGACTTTGAAGATTTTAAAACTTAAAATTTCAAATTACAAGTCTAATATTTGTATATTTTTAAATATACCTATCGAATATTTTTTTTATCAATAAGTTCAAATTTTATGATTTTTCAAATAAAATTTTACAAAAAGAACATTAAAAATTTTAAAACTTAAAATTTAAATTACAAGTTTAATATTTGTATATTTATAAATAGACTCCACAAATATCTTTATTTATAAATAAGTCCAAATTTTATTATTTTTTAAATAAAAGTTTACAAAAAGAGCTTGAAGGTTTTAAAATTTTAAAATTTTAAATTATAAGTTTAATTTTGTATATTTATAAATAGACCCATTGAATATTTTTATTTATAAATTAAGTTCAAATTTTATCATTTTTCAAATAAAATTTTTACAAAAAAGATCTTGAAGGTTTTTAAAACTTAAAAATTTGAAATTACAAGTTTTAATATTTATATATTTATAAATAGACCCCTCAAATATCTTTATTTATAAATAAGTCTAAACTCTATCATTTTTTAAATAAAATTTTACAAAAAGGAGCTTAAAAGTTTTTAAAATTTATCAAATTTTAAATTACGAGTTTAATTTTGTACATTTATAAATAGATTTTTTGAATGGTTATTTTATAAATTGGTTCAAACTTTATCAATTTTAAAATAAAAATATTATAAAAAAGAACATGGAAGTTTAAAACTTTATCAAATTTTAAATTATAAGTTTAATTTTCTATATTTAGAAATAGACCTCTCGAATATTTATATTTATAAATAGGTCCAAATTTTATCATTTTTAAATAAAAATTTACGAAAAGGACCTTAAAGATTTTAAATTATAAGTTTAATATTTATATATTTACAAAATAGACTTTTCGAATATTTTTATTTATAAATAAATTTAAACTTTATCAATTTTCAAGAAGGGAGATGTACAACATAGGAGGGGACAAGCTTTAGCCAATTGGAGAAGAAAAGAGCAAGGGTTAGCTATTCTCTACTAGTCTCTGAGAGTATAGGAGATATATTCATTGTAATGGATAGACACCACTCACCACTTATAACAAGTACAGATGAATACAACTCTCAAGGGGATTTTGAGAGTATGCCCACACTAGAATTAAGGATTTTTTC
This sequence comes from Trichopus zeylanicus subsp. travancoricus, assembly GCA_005019695.1. Classification (NCBI taxonomy): domain Eukaryota; kingdom Viridiplantae; phylum Streptophyta; class Magnoliopsida; order Dioscoreales; family Dioscoreaceae; genus Trichopus; species Trichopus zeylanicus. Next base: position 85,869 of record RXID01014366.1, read on the forward strand.
AGGATAGTTTATTGCCATGTATTCCTCTAGTTGTCATGATTATTTAGTTACATTGGTTGATTTGGTTGTCTCTTATTGGTGATGATGACTTTTTTATTTTATATTCTGTTGTTCTATTTTCATAATTGTGCTTATATAATTGAGATATATTATTATTAACTTTGTTGATATTTATACCTCATGTGATTTCTTCATAGGGGAGAACCGTCACTAGTCAATGTGTTTTTGGTTCACCATTTTTTTTTCTTTCAGAGATATAACTGCTATTGTATATGATAAATCTTTAGGTGAAAATTAGGTTAAAGTTGTCTTCAATTGAAAGGTCATTGGTGAGGTTGTAGTTATATTTATTTCAAGTTTATTATAATATTTGCATTTGAAGATTTGTATTATCTAATACTAGAATAATTTTGTAAAAATATGGTTAGTTGAACTTAGATTCAAAATTGATATTAAATGGATTCAATTTGATTGAGATGATATTTTGAATTCAAATAGATGTTATGTGATTGGACTTAGGTTTAAATGAATTTGAAGTATTGAGGTTGGATTTGGAATTAAAAAATTGGATTGGTTTAATTTGAAATAAATCTAATTTGTTGTAGTGGATGAGTTAAATTTGATTTGGTTGAATTAATTTTGAATTGGATTTAATTTGGGAATAAAAGTTGATTGAATTTAGAATGAAGTTAATTGAAATAGTTGAAATTACGATTATACTATTGAATAAAATTATTGTCGAGTTGATTTATTTAATTTGGTATCATATTTGATTTGAGACATAAAGGTTTAATTTTTGATTTATAAGTTTGATGATTTCATTATGAATTTAGTGATTGGATGATCATATTCTATATTGGTAATTGATTTAGTTTGAGAGTTAGTATACAATTTTGGTATTTTACTTATGGTAAAATATTCTAAATAAAAACTCTTTAACATAAAAGTAAAAAACCACAAATTAACAAAATGAATATTCTTAAATGAAAAGGTGAATACTTTAAATAAAAAAAATAAACATCTATATTGAAAAAAAATAAAGGTCCTAATATTAAAATGAACATCCTAGGATTAAGTAAATATATTCTTTTGACTTATGTAGTAATAGTTTATTATATAAACTCGATACCAACCATATTCTATATTGATAGATGATTTATAATCATATTACATATATTTTTTATCAAACATTTGCAGGATCATATAAGCATACTTGTATATGCATCTATGCAAAAATTCTGGGCCATATCATGTAACACTGCATTTGAACTATCCCAATGATTGCATTTTGTAATATTTTTTTTTTTTATTTTTTATTTTGAAGTGATCACGAAGCGAAACCATAATATCATATAGTGGTTGAATCTAACATTGAATGGCTTGCAGGCAGAGCCATGAGGCGGACCACAACACAAAGTGCTCTCACATGCATTGTGTCAGAATTCTAATCCAGGTAAAGAACATCAAATCAAGGAATCAATATCTCTCTCGCGCACAGTGAAATGCTCTTCATTTTGGATCCCTCGTGCTTAGGGTCGAAGCTTAAGTTCATTACATCATGGGCTAAGAATATCAGTATGGGCTTGGGCTATTATGTCCATGAGAATGGATCCATGATGGCCCATATGGCCGTTTGAACTCACCAAGTCATAGTTGTGAAACAGATTCAGCTAGATAAGAAGCAATTAGTAGGCTCGGGCCGGGTCGGGATTGGGATGATTGGGACAAAATCACAATTAGCTAATTGGGTAATTAACGAGTTATTAGGAAGTTTTAATCACATAAATTTTGCAAATTGATATGTGATATGCTTGTTTTGGATATGAGTAAAGTTTTACGATAGAAATTTAAAAACATTGTTGGGATGAGTAGAAATTCAATAGCAAGGTGACGATCGCATGATGATCATGGAGTTACTCACAATCCAAATTAGCTACCAAGTTTGATAATTCCTGGTACAGTGAGGGTGCTATCGGTTTTGATTTTTAGTAGATAGGTCTACAAGACAGTGTACTGCAAAATCATTAACGAAAATTGAGAATAAAATCAAATCTAAATTACAGAAGGAGAGCAGAGAAATGCAAAATCTATTTCTAATTCCTCCGAATGAGCTCTTTTTGTTCGCGCCATTTATCCTCTTTCTTCTCTCTTTACGAGGGGCACAAGTCAAACGAAATGAAAGGTTAGAAATAATACATATATTACGGAATACTTGTGGCCTTGGTAAGTGTTTGACTATGTTCTTAGTTTTTATAGACATATAATAGTGTCTTAGAATGTGCATAAGAGTCGTTCAATATAGTTATTAAATATATAAAATGACTACTGAATACGAATCGAGATTCAAAACAAAAAAAAAAATAAATGTCAAATTGAAAACTAAAAAATAAAAGAGAAATAAGGATTGTCATAGACTATTATTGTGAAAAACGGTCGGCTTAAATATTTAATGTAAATAAGGTACGTATACACCTACTGATTAATACTGGTTAATAATCTCAAATGTAAAATAATTATTTGGCCAATTATTTAGCGCGTAAACAACCGTTAATTAATCTAGTTATCGCTCTTCTTTTAAGCCATCACCTGGATGTATATATGAATATTTTAATAATTATTTTTTAAATGTATAATTTCGTACACTACTAAATTGTCTAGTAAAAAGAAATTTTGCCAAGACACTGTTGGATGGCTAAGCACTCTGTAGCATGGTTTGGCCGAAATACTTGGCTATGGGTGAAATATTTCAATCGATTTGATTTCAGTTTTATTTGTATAAGTCCTGTCCCTGCATCCGCATGTTCGCGTTGGTCTCACGTCCGCGTTTGCGCTTTTGTTGGCTTGGCCAATGCGCCTGTGCTCTCGTGTTGGCCTTTGGCGTTTGCACCCGTGCACTCCACTCGCTCACCCGTCTGGTGCCTGCGCCCTCCCGCTGACCTCAATCTTGTGCTTGCGCTCTTGCCAGCCTGGCCTTTAGGCTCGTGCACTTGCATCAGCCTTTGGCATCCACATTTGTGCGCGAGCCCGAACGCGCTCTCCATCTTGGCGCCCACACCCGCGCCCTCGCCCTCGCGCTCGCGCCCTTGCCAACTTGACTCCCACGCTTGCGAGCTTTCTTCGGCCTCTGGTGCTCGCACCCAAGTGCGAGTGTGAGCGTGCTCGCCAGCCTGTCGTCTGCGTCTGCACCATCGCTGCCCTAGCTCAAGCCTTAGCGCTCGCACCCGCGCCCTCGCGCTCTCGCGCTCTCGCGCCGACCTCTGGAAGTGGTAGCCCTCGCCGGTCTCGTGCCCTTCCCAGCCTCTGAAAGTGGTAGCCGAGCGAGCAGTGGAGCTAGAGGACTGTTCACGTATATGAGTTTTTGGTAAATAGGCTACTTCACATGTATGGCTGCTTTAAATATTTTTAAAAATATTATAATATTTTTAATTTGAAGTTAAAAAATAATTAAAATAAAGTTAAATTTTAGTCAAAATATAATTAATAAATAGAAAAAAATTTTGGTCGAAATCGAAATTGAAATTGTTTTGATCGAAACGCATCGATTTTTCTGAGTGTCGAAATCATTTTCAAAATCGAAATTTAAAACCTTGGTTAATACATAAAAGCTGAACGTCAAAATGTTAGCGTTATAATTTAGAGATGATTACATTTAATACTCTATAATTTTTACTATTTACATGCAAGTTATTTTGAATATTTATTTCTAATAAATTTATGGCGAGTTCCGAGAGTTATTACTATTGACTAACTAAGGTTGGTATGTACTCAAAATCTTTAAATATAAATATAAATTATTCAAGAAATTTATATGAACCAAACTAGAGTCACGTTGGAATTTATAGGCAAAAAATCTTTTAGTAAATTAAATATAATTATTATCTCTAAATTTAAAGGTTAACCTCCCCACTAAGCAATTAACTATACAAGTGATTAATTATAACAATTAATCAAAATTATATTTACTATTATGATAAAATTATTAATAATTTTTTTAAAAAAATTAAAATATTTATTATATTTTTAATTTGAAGTCAAAATATAATCAAACTTTGATTAACACGTAATTAATAATTAAAAAAAAATATTTTTACCAAAATCAAAACGAGAATAGTTTAGGTTGAAATAACTGAAACGACCGAAATATATCAGTTTCACTGAGTGTGAAAGTCAAAACCGAAAACAAAACTTAAAACCTTCGTAGAGAGAGGCATTTACAAGTATTGTTAACCACGTTGCCTTTTGCTTAAGTAGCTCATAGCCTTTATGAAAGCAGTTCAAATGGGCCAGGTAGACAAAATGGGCCGTGAACCCATGTGCAAACTGGGTACAACTCTAGCAGAAGCCAATTCCAGATACATAGGCCATACTAAAGAGTGGCATAAGAACCAATAAAAATTCTATATAAATAAAACAGCCAGTAAAAACCATTACAACAAGATTATGTTTTTTCTTTACTAATAAATGTTTATTTTACCATCTTAATTTATTTTTTTAATACCTAATTATTCTAAAAATTTAAATTAATAGAATATTAATCTTGTCGTTCTATATATACAACTTTATTTATTTAATATTTGATTCGAAACTAATTTATGAGATGACACTATCACAATTTAACCCTGGTTAACAGAATACAGACACACAAGGTTATTTGTGAGGAAACACATAATGCATAAGACAAAAAAGATCTGGTCTCCTGCCACTGTTCTTTTCTTTTTCCTCTGAAAACATTTTCCTCTCAAGAACATGCATAGTCATTAACTGGAAGTCAGCTTGAAGAATATTTTTTGTCCTATCATTGCGACTTTCCCACTGTCTCAGATATCAAAAGAAAATCTGTGATGTTGATCGATGAGACATTGTCTGCCTTATATAAGTACCTCCTGTGAGTTTAGGTGGATTGTATAAAAATTATATTAATTAATTGTTGTAACTATCAAGAAATTATTTTCTATGGTTGGTAATTTTTTTTTATGTTTACTAACTAGGATCAATTGCATATGATTTTTTAAAATTTTATTAAATTATAAATTTTTTTCCAAACACAAAAAGTTATGTATAACTTTTTAAAATTTTATCGAATTATATTTTTTTAAAATTTTGAAAAATTATATATAACTTTTTGAAATTTTTTAAACTACATAATTTTCTTTCAAACTCAAAAAAAATTATTTTTTGGCTTACTTAATAGATTGAAAAAATCTTTTCCACTATAAATATATCATTAGAATCAATAATATTTAAAAAATATAAATCATTTGAAGTTGTTTAGGTTGAAGTAAGATGATGAAAATACCCTTGATCGGATGTAAATTAGCATAATAAAGAACACGAGCAAAAACAAACTCTATATTTAGTTCATATTGGATTCTAAATTTGTCCTAAATTGAGTTTGCATTTTAGTTAAGGTCAGACCAAAATGAATTTAAACCAGATCATAAACAAAATTATTATTTTACATCTTGAATTTAAATTTAATTTGAGATCAAACTAAAATAGAATGAATTTGAACCAATGTAGGGGCAAAATAGTTATTTTATATTTAGGTTAGAATTTAATATGAGATAAATATCTCAAATTTTCTTCTTCTTAGTTGAGTCTAAATGATGTTAAATAATATATATTTTTCAAATATTTTTTTATTCTAATGATAAATCTACATCCAATGAAATTTTTGTAATATATCCAATAATACAAGAAAAATATTTAACTTTTTAAGTTTGAAGGAGAAATATATAATTTGACAAGATTTAAAAGAGTTCTATGTAATTTTTAAAATTTAGAGAAATATGTAATTTGACAAGATTTCAAAAAATTATATACAAATATTTAAATTAGAAAAAAATTATAATTTGGTAAGATGTTAAGAAATTATATGCAATTTTTCATATTGATGATATAGTAAACCCTTAAACCGATTCAGTTAAAGTTTAATAAATCAATCAGAAACTAAACACAGAAAGAATCTCTTCTAAGGAGATAATTATACTCAAAAGATAATCATGTCAAGTCTTTTGAAAATAAGAGATATTATTTCTATAAAATATAATTTATAGAGATATAAAAAAATATATATCTTTATCTCTTATATAGATATACGACCTCTCAAATTTTAAATTTTATGATTCTTTTTTTTTTTAATTCTATTATTAATTTTTTTAAAAAAATAATACTAATTTAAGTTTTGAAAAGATTATCGTACTGTAGTCTGCCTTACGGTATTTTCATTTTGTAAGTTATACGGCATGAACCGACACAGCAGGTATAATTTTAAGAAATCTCTTAATTCAAAATTGATGAGGAATTTAACTTTATCAACTGTGATACTTTTATTCAAATTCACTTTGTCATTTCGTGGTAAATTCGAGAGATCGTTGGTACTAATAAACTTGAAAGTTCTTTACAGATTTATTTAAAAAAAGAAGAAAAAGAGACCCTAAAAAACCAATCTATTAAAAAAATATATATATATAACATAAGAGGAGACCAGTTTTAGCCATTAGCTATTCTCCAGCTAACTTCTTTGATATATTGTTGTCTCTCTCTTTGCTCCTCTATCCACCTGGTCGGAACCGTGCTGCGCAGCTCCTGCCACACCTGCGCCTAAGCACCACCCACACCTACGGCCACATACTATCACAGCCATCCTGGTCGGGTCGCCGACCTGAAATTCCATGCACCCCATCGCAACCGACAGGCCATCCACCCTCCATGCGCACAACTGCTGCTTTGTCGGCCTTCATCGCGACTGGTTGTCCTCTTGTGCGGCATCGCTTCGACTGCACTTTTTGGCAGCCTCCACTACAAACCAGCTCCCTTTCCAGCATAGCCGCTGCTCCAACCTTCGTTGTGCTGCTCAGGCTGCCCCACCGAGACCGGCCGCCCTCACCAAGCTCGGTCACTGCCACCTGAGAAGATGGCTACATCTGGCTAAGCCCGACCGGATCCGCCATCACTGTAGAGGCTGCCGCCACGGATCCCGCCGGATCTGGCCTCAAACTCCTCCAGCCCGAGCTCATTGTCGCCGACCCCAGGTCTGAGTCAGAGCGAGTCAGAGCACCACTCTCGGGACTCTTCGCACCACCATTATCGTCTCCCAGCTCCTCGGCCTGAGCTCCACCTTCCGCGCTCACCGGCCTTCACCTCCCAGCCTCTCGACCACACCGAGCTCCAGCTGAGTTGCTCCGTTGCACCTCGTCAGAGGCCGCCCGCTGATGATTAGAGCCATCCACCTTCCGAAGAAGGCAGGGCTAGATCCGGCCGAGAGATGAAGGACGCGGGGGCCCAAGCCCCCATCCTTGCTGTCCGCGGCCATTTCAGGGCTGGATTCGGCCACGAGCTCAAGGAACTGGGCCATGGCTCGATAGGATTTTGGGAGAGATAAAGACTGGCTCAGCTCAGGCAGGAAGAAAAAGAAACAAATAAAAAATAATATATATAGAGAGAGAGAGAGAGAAAAAAAAACCCAGTTATGACACTATTTAAGTAAGACTTTTGATCGAGTAACTTAGAAAGTTTTCATGATTTAGTTGGTCGCGTAGATGACCTTCGATGCTGTGAGTGATCAATTTGTTAAGGTAAAAGTGAACAAACATAACCAATATCAATCTCTTGTAGTTTAGTTTTCAGGACGAGTAACGTGATTTTAGGCATGACTTTCTATAGTTTAGTTTATAAAATGAACAACACAATCTTAAGCATAACCTCTTACAATTAGGCCTTTCGGACAAGTAAATGCAATTCTAGTCATAGTCTTGCAAATCGACCTCTAAGATAAGTGATGCAATTCTATCACGGTCTTCTGTAGATTGGCTTTTAAGACAAGCAACGCCTCCTCAACATGATGTCTTGCAATTCAATCTAAGGACAAGTGATGTGGTCCTTGGTTCGGCCTCCTATATGCCACTCGCCTGCAACTCAGACTGCCACCTCTAATAGCCTAACTCCATCACTCAGGACCTTTGCTTCACCTGAGACACAAGACCTTGATTTTACCCAAGGTATAAGACCTCGGTTCAACTTGAGGCACCACGCCTTGGTTTAATATTAGGTCACAAAGCCCTCAGGCTAACCTAATGCATAAGGACTCGATGCCTGGAGCCAAGGGGCCTAATGATACAGTGATGTGGGATTGATTTCGGTGGCACAGGATGGTGGAGACTCTAGGGAGCGGCCTCGAATCACAAATAAGAATTTATTTTGATTTAAAGTATGTTATCAGGTATTATGGGAATATTGACTTTCAATATAAGCAAAATATTGTTGTCAATTACCCCGACAATTACCCCGACAATTATTTGTAATATCATAAAGTAAGAAACCTAACTAATAAAATAGAAACACAAAAAAAGAAAAAATTATTTGATTAATTTTAAGAAAGGATATATAACTTAAGTAAGGATATACCTTCACTTTACAATGAATTTTAACATAAAATTATATAAAATATGAAAGGAATGAAGAAACGAAAAGAGAAGGGAAAAGTGGAAAAGAAGCTCTTATATGTGTTGCTGCTTCCCTCCTCTTATGTTAAACCACATGGCGTCCAATCCGAACCATGGAAATAGGGAATGAAAAAGTTTGAAGTGTTTTCAATAATTTTGAGCATTGGTAATAAATTCATGATTTGAAGTATTTTCGTTAGTCAATAAGGCATTAACAATAACTTTATTTGAGTTGGAGTATTTCCGTAGCCAATAAGGTATTGGTGATAACTCTATTTAGGTTGAAATATTTCTGTAGCCAATAAGGCATTTATGATAACTCCATTTAAGTCGGAATATTTTCATAACTAACAAGGTGTAGGTGATGACTTCTTAGGTTTTGAAGTGTTTTCATATCAAATAAAGCATAAGTTATGACTTCTTGATTTTGAAGTGTTTCTATAGTCAACAAAGCGTAGGCTATAACTTCTTTGACTTTGAAGTATTTTCATAGTCAATAAGTCATAAATAATAACTTCTTAGTTCTAGGTAGCGTCACTATTGGCTTATATGGTTGGGTAAAATTTTGAAAATTACCTGTTAACTGCTTTTGTATTTGACTAGCTTAAAAGATGCATTGCCAACTGCTTGTGGGGTCGATTAGCTAGAAGAGCACATCGTCAATTATTTGTGAGATTGACTAACTTGAAGAGTGCATTATCAATTACTTGTGAGGTTGACTAATTTGAAAAATACGTCATCGACCGCTTGTAGAGTTGACTAGCTTGAAGGACGTGTCGTCAATTGTTTTTGGGGTTAACTAGCTTGAAAGACGCATCATCAATTATTTGTAGAGTTGACTAGCTTGAACAATGTATCATTAACTGCTTGCTTGTGGGGTTAATAACTTAAAAGGTACATCGTCAATTGCTTATAAGGTTGATTAACTTAAAGAGCATATCATCAACTGCTTGTAGAGTTGAATAGTTTGAAAGGCGTATCATCAATTGCTTGTGGGATTGACTAACTTGAAGAGCGCATCATCAATTGCTTATGGAATTGACTAATTAGAAAGATGCATTGTCAACTGCTAGTGGGGTTGACTAACTTGAAGAACGCATTGTCAACTGCTTGTGAGGTTTACTAGCTTGAAGAGTGCATCGTCAATTGCTTATGGGGTTGACTAGTTTGAAGGACGTGTCATCAACTTCTTGTGGGGTTGACTACCTTAAAGAGTATATCATCAACTATTTGTGGGGATAACTAACTTCAAGGGCGTATTGCCAACTGCTTGTGAGATTGATTAGCTTGAAGAGTACATCATCAACTACTTGTAGGGTTAACTAGTATGAAGGTTGCATCGTCAACTGCTTGTGGGGTTGACTAGATTGAAGAGTGCATCGTCAACTGCTTGTGGAGTTGACTTAATTGAAGAGCACATCATTAACTACTTGTGGGATTAACTAGATTGAAGAGCACATCATCAATTACTTGTTGGGTTGATTAGCTTGAAAAGTGCATCATGAACTGTTTATGGGATTGACTAGTTTGAAAGGTGCATCGTCCATTATTTGTGGTGTTGATTAGCTTGAAGAGTGCGCTATCAACTACTTGTGGGGTTAACTAGTTTGATGAGTGCGTCATCAACTGTTTGTAGGGTTGACTAGCTTTAAAGTATGATCAACGGTTGACTTTGTTGACTCGATAACATCACCAACAGTTTAGGATGTTGGATATAGCTTTGAAGTATGACTGACAACCTAGAGAATATTGTCTATTGACTTCATTTGAATAAGGTATTGTGATTGACTGACTAAGTAAGTTCAAGGTTACTTTAGTTTGATTTGATTTGAAGCATTGCCAATATTTTTGGGTTGGCTTAGCTTGAAAAATTTGTCGTCAACAATTTCTAAGGTTGACTAGCTTAAAGTGTGATCAATGGCTTTGAACATATTGACAATTAACTTATTTGGTTTGATAGTCTCACCAACGACTTATAGAGTTGGATATAGTTTTGAAGTTTTTCTAACATCTTAGCACATGTTGGTGATTAATTTCTTTGGTTTAGTAGCGTCACCAACGATTTATGTAATTAGATATAACTTTAAAGTATTGATGAAAGCTTTTGTAGCACACTTAACGAGACTCAACTTATTTAGTTCTATTTAAATTCAAATTTAGGTTAGAGTGGTGACATCACTCTTTGTGCCTTGGAGTATTGCCAAAATTTCAGCACTCATAGTGAGACTCAGTTTGATTCTATTTAGTTTCATCGAGACTAATGTGCTTCAAGTTTGAGTTTAATTTCATTTACCTTGAATCGAGTTTGACTTTGTGTTGGATTTTTATAGAGTTCGGATCTGCTGGACCTTGGCTCAAGTTCAAATCAATTTAGTTCAACTTGATTTCAGTTTTGGCTTAGCCTAGGTTGGTTTTGTTTTGACTTTGAGTTTGTCCTTTTAGTTTGGATTTGATTTAATCTAGTTAGGGTAAAATTTGAACTTAGTTCAATTCATATTTAACTTGATTTTAAATTTAGATCTTTTTTTTAAAGCCCAACTCGATTTGGGCTTTTAGTTCATTTATTTGATTAATTTAGGTTTATTTGAGTCAACTTCACCTTTATCCAATTGTTTGAGTTGAGTCTAATTTTAATATGATCGAGTTATTTCATATTAAGTAGTTTAATTTGAGAGTTCTTGATTGTTTATGATAATTTTAGGCAAACCTGAGGGCTAACTTAGCTTATGAGCTTAAGTTTGGCTTAGAGGTGTAAACTCGAGAGCTGATCAGATGTGAGTTTGAAGACTGGCCGAATGCAAAAACTGGCTTAGATGCGAACTCGAATCCAAAGACTATTTAAGTGTGAGCTCAAGGGTTGACTTAGATGCGAACTCGAATATTGGCTAAGTGTCAGCTTGAATGATAGCTTGAATGCAAAATTGAAGGCTGGTTGAGTGCGATTTTGAAGACTAACTTAGATGAGAGCACGAAAGTTGATTGAGTGTGAGGCAGAAGACTGGCTTGGATGGGAGGCTAAAGACTGACTAAGTGCAAGTCTAAAGGCTAGTTTAAATGCGAGTTTGAGAACTAGCTAAGTGTGACCCCAAGGGCTTGCTTGGATGCAAGTCTAAAGTCTGGCTGAGTACGAGTTCGAAGGCTAGATAAGTGAAAGCCTGAAGATTGGCCAAGTGCGAGCTTGAAGGCACTGGACGGGAGTCCGAAGGCTGACTTTGATATGAGCTCAAAGGCTGGTTGGATGCAAGCTCGAAATCTATCTTGAATGCAAGCTTGAAGACTAGGTAAGTGCGAGCTTGAATGATAGTTTAGATATAAGCCTGAAGGCTAACTAAGTGTGAGCTCAAAGGCTAGCATAAATATTAGTCTGAAGGCTAGATAAGATATGAGTCCGAATATTGGCTAAGTGCGAGCTTGAAGACTAACTTAGGGCTAACATGAAGGTTGGCTAAGTGTGAGTTTGAAAGCTGACTAAATACAAGCCTGAAGGCTGGTTGAGTGTGAGCCCAAAAACTAGTCAAGTGCAAGCCTGAAGGCTAGCTTAGATGTGAGCCCAAAGGTTGACTAAATGTGAGCCCGAAAGCTGGCTAAGTACGAGTCCGACGATTGACTTAGATGAGAGCCTAAAGGCTGGCTTAGATGTGAGCCCAAAGGCTAGCTGAGGTGCGAGCCCAAAAGTTGGTTGAGACGTAAACTCGAAGATTTACTTGGATGCGAGCTCAAAGGCTGACTAAGATGTGATTCGAAGGCTGGTTAAGTGCAAGCCCGAAGGTTGATTTGAATACGAGATCGAAGACTGAATTAAATGTGAGCCCAAGACTGGCTAAATATGATGAGATTCATCGTCTTCATCACTATCTTCCAAGGGTCCGTGGTGAGGTGGAAAGTATACCATCTTCATCATCATTTTTGAGAGGCTGCAAGTGGCCGTGACAAGGCCATAGGTTTGCCGTCTTTATCGTCATCTTCGAAGGGGCTAGAGGTGGCCATGGTGGTCTTCAAAGGATCACCATTTTCATCGTCATTTTTGAGAGACCGCAATGATAGTGGCACAAAAATTGAGGCTAGATGGTACTTGCCAAATCTTTTTTTTTTTGGTTGCTGCAGCAACTTTTGGTTGGCATCTTCCTACATGCCTTTTCCCAATGACCTTCATTTTTTTTTTTGCACAAGTTTTTTTTTTATTATTTATTTCCTTACTTCTTCTTCAACTTTCGGCAAGCCTGCCCCTCAGGGGCAGGAGATATGGCTAAATCCGGCCTTGAGCGATGACAATGGGGTTCTTGAGAGTGGCGTTCTTGAGGATCTCGATGAGTTGGTTCTTCCCGAAGGGTTCTAGGAGCTTTCGTAATGCATCCTTGTCCAAAAACTTAATCTCTTCCTCTTCTTTCTCTGATTCCTCCTCTTTCTCCTCTTCTTCTTCTTTGGATTCTTCTTCTCCATCTACTTCTCCTTCCTCTTTGGATTCTTCCTCTGCATTTTGACCTCATCATCTTTGTTGAGGTTATCATTAGAGGGGGGTTTGGGGTCGAGAGTTTTGGATTCCTACAGTTGGGCTTCGAGGATGAGGCATCTTCGCTTCTTCCGCGCCATGGATGGAGACAAAGAAGAGGATCAGGCTTGGGGTTTTGGGGGGCTAGTGGGTGTAGACAACCTTTGGCAAAACTTGGGAGGAGGAGAAGGAAAAAAAATAAAGAAAAAAGAGAATTTTTACCTCTTTCTCTCCTTTTGTTTATTGATGTTCTCCTCAAACCTGAACTCTTTCTCTATGTTCTTGTTGTTCTGATCTCTCTTTATTATTTTTCTGATTGCAGGCTCTCATCAATTTATAGACCGTCAGGAGAATTGAGATCAAATCTTTGACCGATTAATTTTTGGAATGTTTGTGATTGCGATTGATATCTTTGATTGGTCTCATTTTAGAGATATGTTGGATTGGATTAATGGTCAAATTATATTTCAAAATTATTTTCATTTGATTGGAATATAGTTTCTTGGATTGGGACTTGTTTCCATGATAAGAAAATTTAAATCTTATACTATTTTCAAATGATGAATTTTTAGGGGGTTATTTACAAATTTTTTTTAAAAATGAACCAAAGTGTAATTTTATAAATTGTAGGGGCTTCTTCAAAAAAATAACATATTGGTAAAAATTTTGAAAATTATAGGGTAATTTTTGAATAAAATTTGGACTTATTTACAAAATAAATTTTTTGAGTGGATTATTTGTAAATTTTTAAAAAAAATTGGACCAAAGTATAATTTTATAAATTTCAGGGTCCTTTTGGTAAAAAAGACATTTATGTAATAGGTTTAAAATTTTTAGGATTCTTTTTGAATAAAATATAGACCTGTTTGCAAATAAAAATTTTTGATGGCTTATTTATAAATTTTAAAAATTTCAGGAGCTTATTTGCGAAAGTTAGAAATTTCAGAAATTTATTTGTGGATATAAAATTTTGAAGGGTTCATTCACAAGCTCTAGATTTTACGGTGATTAATTTAAAATTTTAAATTTTTTAATGACTTTTTGTAAAATTTTCTTCTTAAGGACTTATTTGTAAGAAAAACTCGATCAAGAACTCATTTGTAAAGATTTTATAATTTTTATTTTGACCCAGATATTTGATGAATTTCGGTCCCAATTTTGGTCCAAGTATATGATGCAATCAACTCTCTTTAATTCATGTCCAAATTTTTCAATAATTCAAATCCAAATTAAACCCATTTTTCGGTCAAATTTGATTGAAATTTCAGTCCAATTGAGGCTTACATTTGGATCACAATCCAATGACATCAATTGTATATTTTGACTAAATTTTGATTAAATTTAATTTTCAGTGAAAATTGACTCGAACAAGTGACCGTCAATCTGGTTCAACTAGAATTTAATAAACTAGTCCGAATCAAATTCAGAAGAAAAAAAACCTCATAAAGAAGTAACTATATTTTAGGAAATAATTATGTCAAATCTCCTGAAAATCAAAAATATTATTCCTATAAAGCACAATACATAAAAATATAAAAATAAGATATCTCTATCTCTTCTATAGATGTATATGGCACTCTAGGTTTTGAATTTTATGATTTTTTTCTCTTTTGAATTTTATTATTGATTTTCTCCAAAAGAGGTATACTAACTTAAGATTCGAAGGAACTGTTACATTTCGATGATCCCCTCACGATGTCTTCATCTTATAGGTCATGCAATGTGAACTGACCCAATAGATCTGATTTCAAGAGGCCTCCTGATTTGAAATCAGTGGCGAGTTTGATCCCATCAACACATATAAATATTAATTTTATGTATTGTTTTATTTTTATCTTCATATTTTCCTAATAATCATACATGTATAAAAATTTAGACATATAATTTGATTTATTTGTGTTATATGTCATATGTATATTAATGTCATTAGTTAAGTTTATCTTCTATTTTTATTTATTTTTTATTTTTCTATTTTGAATGCTGAGCCTGAGAAGAACACTGGTCCCACTATTTCGATTAGCTGGAACTTCTCTCATTGTTTTGAGAATCTAAACCGATGAGACCGAAGGAATTGCAAATGAATGTCATTATCTCTGGACAATTGATTCAAAATTAAGATTGTCTTTGAAAATAGCGTTCATAAAAATCACCAATAAATCTCAGGCTCGTTGTAAGATCAACAAATTGCAGAAGAAGAATGAAGTGGTTGTCGTGAAGGATCGACAAATTTCACCCCCAATTCAACCCACGCCGAGAATTGAATAAACAAATTCTGAAAAAAAAAAACGAGAAATTAGCTTCATGTCTTTTAAATTGTTTGCAAAGCGAAACAGCCCTGTCTTAAAGAACAGCATGGTCCCCCCCCAGGTCTGCATGTTACCATGTAACCTAATTAGACAGTATCCCACAGCAAAACACTCGTTTCCCTGGCTTGTTAATCGTGATTAGATTCCTTCCGATTTGATTAGATTAAACTAAGCACACTGTAGATCACCACCACATGGATTCTCCTGTAAAACAGATCAGCTCCAAGAATACAACTTCCGAGGCCCACAGGAATCGATATTTTTGAGAAAAGGGACCTTTTTGATGGAACCACCCGTGTTTTGTTTTATTTACAAAAGCCGCCTTTTTTCAGTGTTTACCAAAATCCATAATTATCGAATAAACTCTAGAGAAAATCCTAATTAGGCACACTACGAACTTAACTC
The DNA here is from genome assembly GCA_005019695.1 of Trichopus zeylanicus subsp. travancoricus. Lineage (NCBI taxonomy): Eukaryota > Viridiplantae > Streptophyta > Magnoliopsida > Dioscoreales > Dioscoreaceae > Trichopus > Trichopus zeylanicus. The sequence goes on from RXID01014366.1 coordinate 101,513, forward strand.
GGGGTATTTTCCAAAGAGAAATCAAAATCAAAGAGTACCTTTAATTATGTCAGCTTATGTAGGGTGCTGTTTGTAAAAATTGTAATTGTTAGCCGATCAATCTTGTTGCCATTCTTTTCCTAATTAGGTCCGGTTGAGACAGGAATCTTACAACCCCACGTCCAATGGTTTCGACAAACCCATAACCAATCATGATCTGATTGGACGCCAAACGAGTCCGAAAGACCAGGCCTAACCACGTTAGGCCAACCGTGTTCGCAAGCGGTTGTGGATCCGATTCTCATAACAACACCTGTGATCGAGCGATCAATACACGTACTCGACTTTGTCTCACATATACCACTAGTCCAGATTTTAGCTATAATTACAAATTTCGCGATCTTAAAAAAAAAAAAAAAACCTTATCATATAAAATCCCAAAATATTCTTTCCTAAAAAAATAAAAACTATAATTTTAGAATTAGAAAACAATTAAAAAAATTAAAAAATTAAAAAATTATAGACTATATAAGAGATAAAATTTCAATTTATAATTCAATTTTTATCCAATTTTTTGCCCCCGAGCCACCACTGCCAGCAATTCCAAATGCCAAAAAGGACACCGACTTTCCATTTGAATAAATCGGCACATTAAGCACCGGCTTCACCCTCACTTGAATCCTCAACCCGCCGCAGTCGACGCCACCGCCGCTCGAGCTCCGCTCCAGCCCTCGGAACACCACTTTCCCTGACGAGTTCATCCTTGGGCTCTCAGCCGCCGCCACCCCCACTTGCGGCGATCTCACCCTCACCTTCCTCCTTCCAGCCGCCGCCGGAGACGGCTTCAGTCGTCGGACGTCATCGAGATCCGCCCCCGACAACGACGACGACGACGAATCTCTGAGCAAGGGGAGCCGCGGCGTCGACACTGTCGGATCCGATCTGGGCGATCGCTGGATCGAGATCCGGAGTGCTTTGGGAAAATTGGGGGAATTATTTCCATGGGTGCTCGGATTTGGGGATTTCCGGGCCTCCGGCGGCTTGCGGTGGAGCCGTTTCCGCAGGCTGAGGAGCTCTCTCCAGTGGCTGGTGCAGGTCGGAGCCCTCGGCGACGGATCGAACTGCTCCGACGGGGCTGCGGCTGCTGCTTCCGGCGCGCGGCGAGGCTCCGACGGGCGTGAATCAGGGCGGGAGTGGAGGGGGACGAGCTTTCCGCCGGAGAAGAGCTCGTCGGCCGGGAGCATAGCTACAGGGTCGTCGGGGCGGAACTCGAAGTCACCGGCGTCGGGGATGGGAGCTGGAGTCTGGTTCAGGTCGCCGCCAGAGAGATCGTCGAGGCTGAATGATATGCGGGGGCTCGGAGAGAACGTCGGAGAGAGTTCGGCAGTGCTTTCCGGTGATGCTCCGGCGAGGGCACAGGCCGTGGCCATGGTCGCCAGCGAAGTGGTGGGTTGGAGCATGAAGGAGATGGCGAAACGAGCGCAACGGAATGGGTTTATATAGGGCAGAGAAATGGGTTGAATTTTGGATTTTTTTGGGGAGAAGTCCCTGGAATGCTGGGTATTTGCATGTACGAAGGAATTTATGACAAATAAATAACAGCTATAAGGACATTGGAAAATGAATTTTATATTAATTCTTGGCAAGAAAAGAAGTCTATATTTGGTTAAAAGATTTCGAGATTTTCTACTTTTGAAATTCAAGAAAAATAAAGAAAAGAAAGCGGAATTTCACGGCCATGTTTGAGTGATTTTTCATTCATAATTTCAGTGCTTGCACACAAAATAGGTAAAAATATTAAATTAATGGACAGAAAAACCAAGATTACAATAAAATCATAGCATTAAAAGAAATTTTCTTATACCCGCTTACCAAATTTTTTAATCCAATTTACAGGTTAACAAAATATATTAATTCCTTTTCGGCCAGTGCTTTTAAGATTTTTTTTTTTTTTTATTCTCTAGTCATTTGTAGCTGTGAGAAGGGCTATAAATAGATCGGATTTTCTTAGGAATTTTTCCTAGCATTAATTCTCTAATCCATGCAAATGAAACAAAGCTAGGACCATTCGTTTCTCAGGTTTTCCTGAAATTTTTTGTTTTTCTTTCGCTTGGAAGTCCTTCATTTGCAGAAGGATACGAAGGAAATCAACCTCGAAATTTTCCGGGATTTTCATTTCTGCACACCGTACTAATAGAAGACACCGGTACAGAAGGACCAGGAGCACCGGTGCAGCCGGTGACCCGGTACAAAACGCATCGAGATGCGGGACACGATCATCATTCTCGCCGGCGCCTCCCCCGCCGTCGCCCCGCGGCAGCCTTGCTACAGTGTACGAGCGGCGGTATCATGCAAGCTACGGCTGTCTGGAGTTGTAATTCCTGAAATACCCTACGTTCTTTCGCAATGAGAATCGGGAATCCAAAGAGAGACGGCGGTCATTTTCGTAATTCAAGCGTGGAGTCCGGCGTATGTGAATGATGTGACGGGACGTGGGGAGGAATTGACATGACGTGCATGCAGCTTTTGTTGGCACTGTCCTTAGCGTCTTTTTTGTCTGAGCTTTTTTTTCGTGGCACCCCTTGTATCTTTAGTATTTGTGTAGTTCACCAAAACGGTTTTATGCATGAACCCCCAACTTTTATTAGAATTATAAAACATCCGTTGGTTTTGAGTTTTGATATTTGCATTTGCACTCAATACTTATATTTTTCTCTCACAACAAACGCCAGATTTAATTTTCAGCTCGCTGACTCGTGCTTATAGGAATGACACGTGCACCCAGCATTGAAATTATTTCAGCCCAAAATTATTTTTCGTAATTCCGTGTCAAGCTCAATAACATGTGCACCCAGTATATCCGATAATTAATCATTAAAAATGAGAAAAACATGAGTGAAAATTGGTAGCTACCATTAATAAGAATTATGGAAAAATGTGCTGTTTTGGAAGTTGCTTTATTATGATTTTGTTAGGACTGTATGTTGTTTTTTGTTTAGGTTTAAAGTAAAGTTAATATTTTGCAATATCAAAACAGGAGTTTAAAATAATTTAGGCTTCCTTTATTTGTACAAAATATACAAAGATAAAAAATAAAAAAAAATTATGAGACAAGAGAATGGTGTCCATGTATATTTATTTTATGCGGTTAAACTGTAGTATACATCTATATTATACTATTAAGTGGAAGGATAGATGGAACAACTTATCCCTAAAAATACAAAAAAAAATAAAAAATGTTTATTTATTGATCGAGAGGTTTGTAGATCACATGCTCAACGCATGACACCTTTAAATTTTTATTACTACAATTAATTTAATTAACAAATATATTTGTGTTCAACATGAGACCGGCATATCCATAAACTAGTTTATGATAAACCTAAATGAAAAAATTAAAGCTAAAATCTAATTGGGCTATTTGTATTCGGAAGTTCATACTTATCGCACAATCCAAATTCCGCTGCTTGCACTATGGTGGCAAACTCGATCAGATCTTGACTCGCCTACATTTAAGAGGTGAGTCCGCACCTAACAATCAATAAAATGAATTAGAGTTTTGAATTCATAACTTTTCACGTACAAGATATTAATACAATCGTAAAATGTTTAGTGTGTAGAGGAGAAAAAAAGATTTAAGACTCTACAGTTTAAACAAATGAGGGAGAACCGGTGAAGCAATTATGTTCGAGCATTGCTTACTGAGTCCTGTTCATAGCATATGATAAATTTTCGATTATGATAACTAATCAACAAAAATAATTATTACCAACTAAAAAATCATTATAACGTAGTAAAAATGCATTTTTTTTCCAGCTAATTATTATGTTTAAGCTTCAAGTTCATTGCATTTTTTCCAGTCGAGATGGAGTAAAAATGCAAGAATTATATTTAATTACACTAGTTAACCAACCTAACATTTTACCAAATGAGGCCAAGTATTACATCCAAATATCAATTCATTTCTTTGATTAAATCTATGTTTTTCCTTGAACACAAAAAACACAAAATTGAAAAGCCCTTTTCCCCATTTGTACTAGCATGGCAGAAACTTATCCACAATAAAAGGACACAATTGAAAAAGAGCATAATTAAAGAGACATATCATACCAACAAATTAAAAGAACTACAATACTGTTTCTGGTCTATGTAGCCAGTATAACCTACATAATGAGCACAACAAATGATTTGGAGGAAGCTCAACAGACATCATTATTATAATAACAAAGCAAATCTAGTCTAAACCAGGAATGCAAATGTAGAAAAGAAAAGGCAAACAAAATTGATGTCAAAAATAACTAGCACAGCAAAATAGTACAGAAATGGATCCCCTGCTGTTGCTATATTTGGCCTGTTTCATGGCCTCTCAGGCTCCTGAGCTCTTTCAGGACTCATAAAGCATTATCTTTGCACAGCTTCTGGCTGACATGGAAAACCAATGCAAGTGCATGCTGGAGACATTGTCTGGTTGCTTCACGAACTTTGTTGTGTTTGTCGGAATATTTGCAGAATCCAATCGCGATAACTGCTGCCTCCGGCTGTCTGGTCCTCGACTAGGTTGGACAGGAACAAAGAGCCTTCCCGTGGCTGCTCACCTTGCCGCACTATATGGCATAACTGGTAGCTCAAAGGATCTTTCTCCCTTAATTTTGTAAGTATTCTCATGAATCTTTTCGACACCTCATTATCACGCTCAAGCAATGCTGCCTGCAATTCAAAAGCAGAAAATCAGGTGCACACAAACAATATAAACTGTCTGCACGACTAGATAGTTAAAGCAGAAGTTAAGCAAGCAGGAAGTCCAACACATGAAATGAGCTCACTGATTGATGTCTTCTAAAATTCTTTAATAGGTTAGTATACTTTATGTCCAATGATCATCTAATCATGCCTTGCCTTGCAAATCCGATCATATAAAAAATGATGATAATACAGCAAATACAAAAGATAATAGGAAAAAAATCAAGCTTCAAGCAATTTGCAATAAATTTGCCCAACGCGAAGCTTAAGTTTAGCAATAATTTTGTTTCATGATTGAAAAAGCCTGAAGCTCTCTACTTCGTCCATTATCTAGTCTATGAATGATTGCATGCTGATAATAATCTGATTTAATAGAATGATACAATGGATTGGTATATCCCAAAAGCACAAGAGGATTACCCTGGATAAATCTGGGAAGGTAGATAAATCAACTCCAAGTACATTGGTAACTATATCTGACAAGAGCATCCTGCCAAACCAAATGGTGAAGTTGATTCCATTGTCATACACATATAAACCTCTAGCATCTAAGCTTTCGGCAGTTAAAGGTAATTGCTCCAGCCGTTCATCAGATTTGTCTGCAGCCTGCAAACACAAAATCAACCATGTGATCCATAAGTATGGAAAGCATTTTCCCAACGAAATTTATGCCAACCTTTTTTTAACTCATTCTGCAATCAACAAAATCGAGTTTGTTTTCCAGGTTATTCCTTAAAATTATCTTGATTTTCAGAAAACATAACGAAATGGTCTATTACCTTCATTAGGATCTCATCTATCCTAATCAGGTTCGGATAAAGTAATTTAAGCATCCCGCCTATAGGCAAAATCATCATACTGTAGCTGGCAGCACAGCGTTCATCCACGGAAGCATCAGCATAGCCTCCATGTAGAGCTACTGTCTTACAAAGAGACAATATATACAATGGCAAATATTTTAAAGATTCTGGAAATATCAGTCTCCCCCCAAGCCGATGCTGCATAACATAAAGGTTCCGGTATTCTCCAAAGCTTTTCATAGTTTTCAATTGCAATGACAGGCGAGCATCTTCTAGTTTAGTAGATAATGTATTTTCAATTGCTGCAGTTCCATTAAAACATACATAAGAATCAGTTGTGTACACCAGAACTTAATCACTAAAAAGATTTGAAGACTACAATTACCGATCCTGCCCATCAAAGAGACAATGGCCCCAGTGTCAGCATGGCGGTACATTTCCCCAAGATCCATCACCACTGGTGCTGCTGCTGTATGAACCCTTATGCGTCTTTCACCTGAAGAGGAAGTATATCTAGTTCTTTCTAAGAAAAAACAAGAGTAAATGCTTTGACCCAATGTAGAATTCTACATCAACGAAATAGCAAATTGTCATATATCTAATGATCCCAAGCCTTGCTACCCAGAAAACCTGTGCTTTAGGCTTTCCACAGGTTTTCTGGTGCAGTGGACAAATTCATTGCCACCTAAAATTGTCAGACTAGAACATAGTAATTACTCGCCACAAAAACAATAAGCTGCACATATAAACATAATAAAAACAAAATGGGACAAATGTAAAAACTAGATAGAAAATATCTGACTATCCTTTAATCTGCATAGGAGGCTGTAAAGTTGTTCACATTGTAGGCATTTGGAGTGATGACAGAAAAGCTTTGGCAGTGGGACAAAGAATAGCAGTTTGGAGGACAAAGTTTTGAAACCAATTTAATTCCAAATATTGGCAAATTAATGCTTGTGAGTCTTTAAAACAAGTATGATTAGATGTCTACAAGAGTCTGTATTCACCTCTCTTCCCAGTGCAATCAAGCCTCTGTCAACATCGGATTAAAATAACAATCAGTCTTTTAGAAGAGATTGACAAGGATACAGAAGAGCGACTTGAAAATATGCAGCCTGCGTTGTTATTAAGGTTTCTTCCAAAGATAGCTGCATTGTGAAGGCTTTATCACAGTCCACAGCTGGAAGCGCCAACAAATCTGTAGATCTTAGCATAAAGTGGCCATGGTATGATGTAAACCGCACCCCTGGATGACAAAAAAAAAAAGCAGGTCAGATTTAAGAAATATAAAACAGCAATAGAAAAAGAAATCCGAGGGATCAAGAATTATGAAACATTGCAGCATTGTATCCATAAAGACCTTTTCCACATCTAATACGCATCACAGCTTCCCAAGCAGTCTCCCTGGTAAGGTCCCTGGCCAACTCATGTCTAAGTTTCTCTTCATGAATTGGAGCCCGGAAAGATGGATAGTAATAAACCTGTCCACCAGTATATTTGGCTAGGGATCCTAGCAAAATCATAGAAGATGAAAATAAGAAAAGAGACGCTAATAATAGGAAATATGTCTAGTATATTTTGCAACATTCGCACCTAGAGACGCTATGTCAGAGTACTTGTCACTAAATGCGTATATATTCACAGAAATCTGGTTCTTGGTAAATTCGGCAGCCATCTGCTTATAAAATGGATCTTCAGGAACTCTCAAAGAATGTTCCTTATCTGTTCCATATATACGTAGATCATCACCACGTAACCTTAGGCGGCCAACGCCAAGGGAAGGTAAGGTACTCTGAAAGACTAGCAACTTTCCTCCAAGTTGATTCTGTTAGGAAAGAGAATTTCAGAACAGGATCGAAATAACCAACAACTGTCATTAGGCAATAGATGAAAAGAATATAACTAACCCATAATGGTGAGAAGGCATACCATAACCATTAGTGCTGCTCTGAGAGCAGGACCAAAAGCAGATTCTACATTTGTATTGTCCTGGAACATACTGGGCAAGCTATCCAAAAGAGTATCAACAACATTTCTTGAATCGTTCAAGTTCACAAGAAGGTCATCAGGCATTGGAAGAAATATATCTTCTAGATCAGCTACCACCATCATCTGAGGCTGTAATGACGAAGACTGGAAAATGCAAATAATGATTTGACCGTGGAGTTATTCTGACATAAAGCATGATTAAAACTAGTACAAGCAAAGAAGAAAGCATTTGTAAAAAACATTACCTTCAAACTGTAAAAATGTAATGTGCTGTCAAAAGTAATAAAGCCAATTTGTGTCCTAGGAAAACCAGGCAAACCATCGATACAAGACTTGATTGTCTTGGCAACAACCTGGAAAAATATGTCAAAACAATTATACATGTCAAACTTACACATACTGAAAGTATTAACTTTTGCTGAAGAAAGCTAATATAACGAACAAAAAATGGGAAAAGTTACAATAAATCGTTTCAAAGAATCAGAGGGAATTACCTCAAGCACGCCACTCTGAACAGCAGTTACTGATACATCAATAAGGAAAAAATATATTGGAGGCATCGGTGGCCGAACCATGTATTCGGTTGGAGCAACAAATTCAACACTTCCTTTGGAAAGCTCAGGTCTTTGATCAGTATCCAATCTTCTGCCACTTGCATCCAAAGCACAGAAATATTCTCCGGGCACTGAATGTAAAAAACTGAAATGAGCACACATTTTTTCTGGCCCAGATCTAGAAATGGAGAATTGTGAACATTGATGAAAACAAGATGCAATGTTTATCTCTTAATCTGATTTTCTTTAGGGATACACCGAAGGCTTGTAGATAATATGAAACAAGATTTACTTTACATCAATATTACATTGGAAGTTTACTTCAGCATGATTCCAGTCTGCAGGCACAGAAAATGGGGCTCAAGACTAGAGAACAGTTCTTGTCTATAGACTGTAACTTATCTATTCCAAACAGTATATACAGTGTACATTACGCTGGGCCTCACCTGATATAATGCATACTTGCATCTTTACAGGGAAAGGAATTTGCGTGATAGCCTTCAAGTAGTAGAAAGCAACAAGACAACACAAATTAAGAAAACATAAAAAATGGAATTTCGACAAACAATTAATAGGAATATCCAGTAAACAATGCACGATACTTCACTACTCACTAGAAAACAAGAGGCACAGATAAAACTCATGATTTTTAAGTTACAAAATAAATACAACATAGTATTCAAGCAAAAGAAAATGATCCAGAAATAAGCACAGCCTGTGCAGATATTACTTCTAAACCATATCCTCTGAATATCTGGATAGATTATTCGTCAATTTCCTATAATAAACCACAATTTGAAATATTGGCAGTGTCATAGAGCATAAACAATTCAAGAATGAAAAGGAAAAGAACTGAGTCAAGACAAGCATTATTTTGCGAATATTCCCTGAAACAACCAGCCAGCTGATGGAGGATTTGTTATAATTGAGAAACCCTTGCTTAACAGAAGGTTAGTCTAATATAGTTTCTAAACAACTGAAGTAAGAAAGAAGTCATATCTAGCACAAAGTAATGCAAGAAGTTAATAACTGCAATAATTCAACACGGACAAAGCAATGCATGTCTGAATATCTAAACATAATAGAAAAGAAGTGGCAAAGTAGACCTTGCAATGAAAAAAGGGTATGTAACACAAACAAACAACGAGCCAACAAGGCACTTACCATCATTCAGAAGAGAACAAAGATTGCAGCGCCACTTCCGCCCAGCATCTGTAAATGTCACATATGGATTCACATATGTGCGACATCTTCGACATCTAACAACACCAGCAGCTCCAAAATTAACAACTGGCACTTCTTCCTGAAAAAATCGAGTATTTGAAAGCAGCAATGTTAGATAAATATCTCAAGAAGCTCTTGTTCGAAAAAAGAATGTAAATAAAAGAACTCCTCAATGCTCAAGGAGATAGTGGTACCTACCCCATCAGGAGCTTCTGCCAAAGGATGAACCACTGCTCCAAGAGGCAAATGCCACCTGGCAAGCAGTGACTGTGAACTAGGTATTGCATGGGTTGTTAATCTCAGATATCTTGGATGGCAGTTGAGAGGGTGTGTTTGAAGAACAGAACTTGGGTCTTTATCACCTTCCAACGGCCTCGGCAGTGATTTGGGGTCAACTCCATGCTCAAGTGTGCCAGGTGCAGAACCAATTGATAATGACTGGAAATCCTCAACCAGACCTTGAACAGTACCTCCAAGAGGAGGTCCAGCGCTAGGATATTGAATTGGTTCTCTCGAACTGAGACCCACAGGAGTTCCTATAGGAGGTGGTGGTGGGACAAAACCACCTGGGGGTGCATTAAAAGGAGGTGCATAAGGAGCATTGGGAGCTGAGAATGTCTGCATAGGCGGCTGGGAAATTGGTCTCACAGGAGAGACTTGAGAGTCCAAAGGTGGTTGGGGCATGCTACCTCTTGGAAATGCATTAGAGTGCCCAGGGAAGGGTGGCTGAGAAACTGATCTTGGTGCAGGAAATGACAGCTCTGGCGCTGGTGCTGGCATACGGGATCTAGGTGGTAAAGAGTTTGGAAATTGGGGAGGAGAACCTATTGGTATTGATGGAGCTTGCACTGCAGGACGCAGACTCCCAGGTGCCAGTATAGCTGGTGGAGCACCCAGAGGTGGACCACCGAGAGGTTGCACAGGTTGAACAGTTGGTGGAAATTGAGAAGTAGACAGTTGATAGTAACTTGCATCTTGTGCTGGGTAAACTTGTTGGGAAGGACCACCAAACCTACCTTGTGGTAGTGTTGTAGGCCTTGAAGACATGGGCGGTGTCATTGTCTGAGGAGCAGCTGGTGCCCTAGGGCCAGTCAAAGGCCCTGAGGAAGAAAAGGGAATTGCAGTTCGAGAGGCATCATTAGTTTCAAGCCCAACCACAGGCCCTGAGGATAAAAAAGGTGTTGAAGTTTGTGAAGCAGCAGGAAAAGGCACAGCAGGTTGTCCACGGACATTTGCTGGCTTCTCATTCCCCACAGGATGCATATCTGTTCAATTTACTTTAGCTACCTAGCTACCAAACCTGAAACAAGCCAATATAAACATTCATGGTATATAAAAAGATAAATGAACAATGTAGAACAAATAAAGGGCATGAGCCTAACAGGATTTAACACCAAACCACATTGCCTGAAACAGTATCCTGAGCATCAAAGTAAAAAAAATAAAATAAAATAAAATAATAATCATAATCATAATCATAATAATAATAATAATAATCATTATTATTAATATATAATATATAAATAAATGAATAATGTTTTCTTATGGAAATTCTTGGAACCCATCAAAGAAATGAGTGCTTGAAAACATTATGTTTGTGTACATTTTTGAAGCAGAAAAAAATCAAAATAAGGGCAATTCTGCTCATCAACAAAACAAATTGAAGCACTAAAGCCAGTCTGTCATTCACACTTTAGAATAATTGCAGAACAGATCATCATATATGATAAAGCCTAAACTTTCCATTAGGTTAGATATCAAAAAATGAACACATAATGCATTTCATTTTGTAATGCATGCAACACTCTACCCTGTCAAGAGTGACAACCAGATTCAATCTGAAGACAACCTAAAGTAGAGTTTAAAAGAGTAGCATGCAAATACAGGAGAAGTTCCTTCCCTATCAAGGAAATGAATCTAGGCCCTACGGACTGCATAGCACTAAGAGTAAGCGAAACCATTAAGAAATTACTTAATCCAACTGAACATAGAGAATAGAACATAGGTACGAAAATATAATCTGATAGCTTGTCGAGGCAGGTTTGGGTTTAAATTTTGAAATCAAACTGGAGTTCAGATATTGAGACTGTGTTACTCATATCGAAAAAGCCCAACCTGATGACCTGCTCAGTACACATTTACATCCATAATATATTTGTAACTAGTAGGAGAGGTCAAGCTACTTGTTGGAATCTTGTCCAATGCTTGACAGTATGATGTTTTAAATGACGAAGTTATTTAGGATAATTATTGAAAAAAAGTAAAATACAGTTATATTTTGGACATGCATATCGCTAGATCCAAGCTAACTAGTAGGCTTGGGTTGAGGTGTCAATCAACACTTCTGTGCTTGGGAGAGGATACCATATGGATCCAACCAAATCACAAACACTACAGCCCGACATGGAGCACAGGTGCTGTTTGGTTTATTTATGTCAATCCCAACTCAACTCTGATTGACCAAAATAGGAAAACAGCCACAGGAACTTTTCTTAAACATATTATAACTAATTTTGAATGTAAATAGTTTCAATAAATCTCCCAGAGATATACTTATGCATTCTAGCACAGAGCAGTAATTCAAGCACAGTAAACAAAGCACTTGACAGAATCTAAAAGATTTCAACATTTCCGAGAACACAAATTCTAGGAAAAAAAGTAATCCTAGAAAACTGAAAAGACCAGCAACTTTGTCAAGCCAATTAACTTCTACAAGAATGCAAAGACTAGAGATCATCAGAAAACATCAATTCGTACATAATCAACAATAGATCCCCATGCATCCGGAGTCCACTGGGCACAATATTACGAAATCAGTGGGCATGCCAGATTCGTGCAAAGAACATAAACGATGAAAGAAGAACCAGAAAAAAAAAGGCAATAATCAGATGGCAATGGAATCCATCAAACGCCCATGATCGCGAATTGCTCAAAATTCAAAGAAAAAGAAAGACGATCTCGGGAAGGGAGGGAATTACGTGATTCGGAGACTTGATCTCGCCGGCGGCGAGTGGAAGATTCCGATCTCCGTCGCCGGAGATCCGACGAGCTCCGGATCTGGCGTCGTAGCTGGAGAGAGGAGCAGCAATTTGCGGGACGGAATCAAGAAAATGGTGTTTAGGTTTCTTCGCTCGGGGCTTGAAGCCTGAGAGAAATTGCTGTCAGATGGGCTAGGCCGGGTCAGGCCCGGACCGAAATGGCCAACCCAGTTGACAGCGGGCTTGGATTGTAAAATATATCCCACCCGAATCGCATTATAATTGGATCCAGGTCCGGATTTTAGACCGGTGCATTTCTCACACGGGCCAATTGCATATAAATTCGGGAAATTTTTTAAAATTACGCTTTCGTCCCTCAAATCTCAAATCTCAGAACAAGTGTGCGCGAATTTGGAGTACTGAAAAGGCCGTTGAAGAGCATCCGAACTCATGGAGACGACAAAGAGATACTAAGTAGGTTCAAAGCAAGCTCCAACGGGGCTTCAGTCTGACCCCTTTGGAGCTTTACGATAATAAACTATAATTAACATATTATTAGCAATATTAATAAGGAAATGTTCTAATTTTTTTAAATTTTTTATCTGATTCAACCTCTGTTTTTAAATTTTAACATAACAAAAAAAGCACAAGTTCAATCCAATAAATACTTTTTATTAAAATGTAAATACTCTAAATTAAAAAATAACTACATCAAATTAACTAAATGAATTTTTTATACAGAAGGAGTTATGTCAAATATAAATTCAATTGATTTTTATAGTGTCGGTATTTAATTACTTTATAGTATTTATTGTTTATTTAAAGTCTTTGTTTATAGTATTTATCAACCAACATAGAAAATCGAGTTTAAGTCAAGTTGGCTTAGCCCAATATGATTTAATTCATTTATGAGCTTCTATGTAAAAATAGGCCAAAAAGGAAAAAAATAAATATACTTAATCGGATTTTATAAAAATTAGCTGGGGGAATTTAAGAAAAATTTCCCATAAATAATTATTAGAGCACATAATTCTATTTGCGGGTGTTTTAAGCATTTTACGACGTAATTAACACTGTAAAATAGAATATTCTGTGAACATTTCCATAGGTTACGGTCTGAGGAGATTTTTTGTGACAAATCCGAAAAATACAGATTTTTTAAATTTTAAAAAAAAATTATGAAATTCCCAAGATTTTAATAAGTTATATGTAATTAAATCCTCATAAATCGCCCGACTTGTGATTGGTCCCACAGAGTTTGGGTTGGGCCCAATTACGTAACTGGGTTTAGTCAGCCTCTGACAAATTAAATGATTGGGTTCTACGTCCAAAATCGAACATTCAGTTGGGCCCGGCCCATATGATGATCTTAGAACATTCAGTTCGAAATTACTTTTGGTTAAGCAAATCTCACCTTAGGTTAAATTAACCTAGATAATATTGAAATGACTACTTTACCTCAGGTTAGGGATAAGCAAAGGAACCGGAAGTACTACACTTATTGAAAATCGCACCACAAAATCGATGTTTAAAGTAAATAGTAGGATTTTTGCTTCTCAAATCTTTATAAAATCATAAAATCGATTTTGATTGCGGTTTTACAATTGGCAAAAAACCTATGAAGTATAATATACCAATTTATAAAAATTTATAAATATATTATTTATATATAATGTATATATATTACATATATTAAAACTTAATTGTATATTTGTGATCTTTTATATTTATTTCTCAGTCTTCCTTCACAATTAAAATTGTGATTTGAAAGAATACCATAAACAAGGAATATTATTATATATATTATATTGAGTTTTTAAGGTATTTTAATTTTAAAAATTAACATTTTGATATATTGATTTTAGAATTGTTTTAAAATCAATACAGCATTATTCTAAATTTTTCAATAATATAAATTTAGTTTTAATTTGAAATATATGATTTATCAATTTTATTCACCGTCATACGTGAATACATAACTCGTTCATATTTGAGCTATACTTTTCTCTCAATGCTTTTTTTTTTTTTTTTTCTCAATCTCATCAGCGAAACATGTTAGCTAACTCTGAAGGCTATTTGTCTGCTTTCATATGTTTGATTGGGGATTAAGTACAGACAGCAGCCTAACCAAACTGAATAAGCAACATCATTATGATCCGATTTGAAACAATCAAATCTAGGTTTAGATTTTTCCTATTAAACTAAACCAAGCGTGTTTTAAGATTTGAACTCAACCTTCTGTTGAATGTGAGACGCATACGACCACCAAATAAATATTTGCTGCACGAGACTTGAGACATCCTAAATAAGTGCTTCTGCCATTAAATCATAATTGTAATCACAAATAAGTAATTATATTTTTACAAATTCAAACCGTAGATAGTAACTAAGGAAACCATTGAAACCCCAAACATCATCCATGGACTCCAAATTACTTGCTATTTTTAGAAAGAGCTCCACATTGTTGGGGAGACCTGCAGCCTCACAGAAGCTGCTCCCACAAATAATTTCTTTAGCTTCCACACTTGTGAGTTGGTTCGAGATTGTATTGATAAATTGATGGTCATTAGGGCTTTGGTTTCGGTTGGAGAAGCAGGGCACCTGCTCAGACCACTCTGCGTGGACTAGGCTTTGATGGTCAAATGACATGTAGGTGCCTGTCAAGGGTAGCAGAGCCGCCGCCCCACCGCGGTGGCTTCTGGCGGCTTCCGGCTTCGCTGAGATCCCTCTACTCTTGTAGAAAACCCTACACAAAACCGAGTCTTCCTGTTTCAAGAAAGAATAAAAAAAAATCTCAAGGGTTTTTTTATTGCAATTATATCATCCTAAAATTGATTTATGCATGTATACTCGTAAAATATAGAATGCCGTTTGCATATATGCCCCTATATTTTGTAAATATATCCTTGACATTCAACTAAAACTTGGCTAAATGTATTAAGATTGAACTATCCCATTAATAATATGGAACTTGCAGGATATATATGCAAACCTATAGGGATCAAATATATATTTATAATGTAAAAAGCAAGAACAATATTCGACTGAAGGCTAATTATAGAAGTATATTTGCAAACCCTAAGAATATATCTGCAATATATAGATTCTTGTAGGAGTATAACTGCAAATAAATTTTGCCATACATACGTTAAAAACTCAAAAAAATGAACTTCACACGCAAGAGTACTCACCTTGCACGAGGGTTTGCGTGGCACATCACAAGGCACTTCCATGCGGAATTCATGCATTAGCCAGTTAATCTTTTTCCCATTTGGAGCCCTTCCCTGGTAGAAAACTAGGGTTTTCCTCATTCCCACGACACCGGCCTTCCGGGCCACAGCCCGGTCCTTGCCTGTGGCCTTCCATTACCCGGAGATCGTCGCGCAGGTTGGTCCGCCACCCCGTCGCATATTTCCGGTCCCGGAGACTGAAGAAGTACCAATCCTTCCCTCCCACACAAGCTACTTCTGATACACCATCAGCGTGAGCTATTAAGAGAGGGTTTTCATTTAGTTTATGGAAACCCTTGTTAATCTATATGAAAAATAAGAAACTGTACCTTGAAAGCAGAAGAGGATGTAAGTGAAATATTTATGGATTCTTTTTTTTTTTAAGAAAAATACTATAGTGGAACATATTTTGGATAGAACAAGATAGAACGAAGAGGTTGAAAAGTAGGGAAAGTCTGGCAGTAGAATATTTTCCGTAACCAGAAAGAAAGAGCTTTGTAGGATAAGACATGAATGATAATTTCATTCGAGATCAAAACATTTAGGTTTCCGCCATGGGTTTTTGTTTTGGCCATCTCCTGGTTGTCATTTGCGTTACTCGCTGTCCATCCTACCGTATGTGATGCGTCATCTAAATTTGAAATGATTGAAATGTTTGGTTTTGATTCCCTATGTATTTGCCCTATTCCATTCGGTGTCGTTATTGATGGCTTTAGCCCTTCAAAATTCCAAAGAAATTCAGCTTTGGATGATTTCATAGAAAGATCTGATGCTATATGGAACACAAAATCAATGACGAAAAAGAAGATATTGGACCATGAAAAAGGAAAGTGATAACATAAAGATGAACAAAGCTTTATGGAACATAGCTTTGCTTTGAACTTTTATAAAACAAAAAGAAAATAAAAGATTATTCAAGAATAAAAAATCTTTTTTAGTACACCAAATTTTGATTTATTTTTGTTGGTTATGTAACTGTGGAAGCATACTAAAGTAGTTGGCTAGTTGATCGATGACTAACCAGGGAGATCCCATGGCTCACAGTTGTTGAGATCAACATCTAGCAACAAAGGACAACCATGCAAACTCTGTCCACCGGTGCTGCGGCCGAAAACTTTCGTGGAGAGGGAGTCGCAGTTGAGTTCATCGTCGGTTGGGTGGAAGCGGAATCCCGGCGGCAGCCTGGCCTCCACGTTGGTCAGGAAACTACTTTTACTGATATATATATATATAGAGAGAGAGAGAGAGAGAGATGACACAGGTCAACTGTTGAGAAGAGCAGAAGAAGAACAAGAAAAAGAAGAGGATGATGGGATGAAATGGATAATGCGGAAGAGAAATATGGAATTTGATGTAGCAGCGGTCACTTCTTCTCTCCTCAAAAAAGATAGTGATGCACACGTGGCATTCGGATGTAGACATAAATGGTCCATTATTTACTGCTGCCGTTATATGTGAGTTTCAACGGATCTTGATCGCTAATAAAATGGTTGTCTCACAAGTGACCATCGTGAATGATAGGCACACACCTCCAAAACACAAAAATAAACTTTACCTTTACAATTATAAGACTTGATTTTAAAATTATCATTCATAAGGAGATTACCAATAAGAAAAGTGACAATCAAAACATTTAAATAAATGATTATTGATAAACGTATCATTGAATCTTGTAAATTACAAATTAGGCATTTAAATTATTCATCTTTATCAAACGTCCAAATGACTGTTTTTGCGTCTTAGGACCAAGATAGTTTTCGAGGGCAAGCTTTCGGGCCAGGACAGCCCATCATGCGAGGCCTTTACGGGGGAGTAGTAAGTTAATCAATGGCAAGTTGGATATGCCAAACGGTGGCATTCATATTGGCTAGTCGTGCTGATGTTTCTACATAATTCGTTACACAGCTCATCATCTCACTCATAACCGAACATGACATCGTCTGGCTGGCGGGCGGACCGATGGAAATATATCAAAATTCCAAACAGAGTTGATTCGTTAGACACAGCTCGCAACAAGCGTCAACTCACAATAGACTCCACTCGTTTTGACTCACCCGAAACCAAAATGTCAGACTGCAACCAAAGGTGTACACCAAAAAGTGTTACAAAATTTGAACTAGAGATGTCCCTTGAAAGAAAAACAATGCTTAGTGTTACCCGCATCCAAAAACTGTAAGCATCCATTCACAAATGAATTCACCACCCCCAGACCTCATCCCTAACAAGTAGTAACATGGCAAGACTTAACCTTTGAATCCTACCCATATCATTTTTAGCTTTTATCTGTTTAACACAATAATGAATCAACAATCTAGTTTACATGCCATTGAAGTGAAAATTTCTCATAAAGGATGAATCTTTAACATTCTCGCACTTCAAAAGCTGCAAAAAGATCAAATGAAGCACAAATTGTCATTGGCAATTTCTCATGATAAAATTAAAAAACTAGCCGGTGACTGTAGTATTGTCTTACAGTCATTACTTAATAATCATAACGGGCTACGATACAAGAACACAAACATGGTTTTGATAAACCCTTAAAAGAGTTATTGCTGCCTTTCATGTTGAAGATTTAGGACCTGCAAAAGAAGAGTTAATGGTGTCAGGTAAATGATGTGGATGGGCATAAACTTGGTCACTCTCATCTCAAATCCCCAAGTGTTGATGTTCCCAATTATTGATTCAGAGAACCAAAATCGACGACTCTATTTCCATCAAAATAAGGAGATGAACCATGAAAAATAGCAAAATCAATGGCAATGCAATAGCAGGGATTTATGCAGAACATAGGCAGACAGCTTAAGACAAACAGTTGTTAACTGCAAGACAAAATTAAATAAACCACTTTGTCCATTTCTAATGTTCTAATTTTCGAATTAATTCCTATCGCTAATTACCATGTTACTTTCTCGAGTGACAGCAAACCAGAAATCAATTATCAGGGAAAACAACAGAATGCATGAAGTTCACGGGTTATTTGCAAATATCTCCAAGTCGAAGTCAGGAGATTCGTTGAAAAACATGCACCTCTATATCAATACATAGCATCAAAAGATCATGGGTCATTCTAAGAACATAGCATCATAAGATCATGGGTCATTCTAAGAAAAAGACAATCTTTATATTGTGAACCTTGAGGATTATATTGATAGTATCCATGTTCAACAACAATCTTTATATTTTGAACCTTGAGGATCATCAAATAACCATCAGAATGGTTCTCAAGCATACGAGTCCGATGAAGAGCAATTACCACAATTACATCCAAGGTGGACTGCCAACATCTTTCCAAGCAACTATTGCAATATTTCTTGGTGAAATAGTGGGATTGAATAGTGGAAGCAGAAATGCTTGTACTGATTCACCTTGTTCTTGAAGGAATAATAACCTATCTAGCAGAATATAGGTTTCAACAACTGGCCCCAGTGCAGCCCGAAGAGACCAGAAAGGACCAATGAATTCCTGTCCATAGCATAAAATTTTGTCATGATTGAGCTTAGAAGTAGCAAGCAGACAATAAATGGATCTCATTCAAACTTTTCAATTGACCTTCAGGAAATAAAATGCTAGCTGCACTTGCAAAGAACATCACCATATAACAGCTGCCTTCTAATTTCATCTTCATTTTCATTGTTTATTAATTAAAAGTGGCAAAGCACCTTTAGAAAAGTAGCTCAAATAAAAATAACCCAGATACCTTTTCTTTTTGGCTTTTTGATGGTTGTATGGTTGTACCAGCCCTATAAAAGTGGATCATGATCTCATTTTTGGGATAGCGGGATGGTTGAGATTTTTTTACTTGAGACATTATTGACGTTAGTATTTACATTAGCCTTCAACCAAAATTAGTTAATCCAAAATACTATCAAAACCCAAAAACCCAGGTCATCACACAGGCAGCGAGATTTTGAAAAACCACAGCAAAAAGCATAACAAGAAGTCTACCAATTGAAAGGCGAAGGTAAAGAAAATCAATATTCTTTGAAACCCAGATCAATAGTATGATTAGATAAGAAAAATAAGCCAAATGATTGTCGACCCACAAACTGTCCTGCTTCATAGCCGTGGTGTGTTGCCTTCCTTAAGAACATAATCTAAATCATTGTAGAATCCATGGCTTTTCATATGCATGCTTACATTGTGTTTGACATATCCTCTTCTTGCTCTTGCTCATGCATTCACAAATAACCAATCTATTATCTAGTACGGCCGATGGAAAAATGGGATCGACCTAATAACCATGACACATTCTTGATCAATCCATGCATGCAACTCTAAAACTTCATTTGGGCCACGAAGACTAGTTGAAGAAACCAAGGCATTTTTCACATTGAATTACAATATGAAAGGATCGATCATTGCAGTATAAACAGGCAATTAGTAGATCAAGGCTATATGGTTCAGATAGTTTTGACTGAAACCACAATATCAAGACACAAGGACTATTATCATTTATCACACCAGTAGTGATTATGTACAAAATTAAGAAAAACGACACAATGCTGTTGTTCTTTTCCAGTGATAAGAATAACCATACTAAAGTCGTTCAATGAAAAACAATGGAAATTAAACAGTGACTTAGTAAAAAGAGAAAGAAAGGTCACAGGAAAACTTCATTCTCAGATTCTTAGATAAATACCAACATGCAAATGAGCATTTATCTCCATTATTGATAAATGTTTTGAACTTCACTAAATTACAAAGAGATGTTTATTTAAGCATTGATAAACTACGATTTGATATTTCCACCTGAATACCATATCTTCATGTTCATTTTGCTGTTATGACTGTCTTAATTCACAAAATATACAAATTGCAAAAAAAGTTGCATGTGTGCTATTACATATAAAGACTGTAATCACCAATGTACAAGAATTAACTAAACTGACCATACCATGTCTACAATGTCCAGACAACAAAAGATAATTAGCAAGAAACCACGCAAAAGGAGGTTGGACAGTAACAGTAAAAGAAAATAAAAGGAAATACCACTAAGGACATAAAAAAAAAGATGTGATGCAACATACAGTGAAAGGTTGAACTTGCTTCCATGTTTCTGGGAGGAGGATATTCTGGGACAGGCTGAAACCAAGGTGATCTAATCCAGACTTGCAGAATTCTTCAAAGAGGATGTGTTTTTCAGAATTTGCAGATGAGAGAGTTTGTTTTTGTCCACCATTGGAACAATACCCAAATGCGGATTCTGAATATCATGGTATATGATATACATTATAATATCATGATGGAATAAGTAAAGAATTATTTGGGATAAAAAAATACAAACATCCTTTCATGAAAATGCCATCAAACTGAAGAGATGATTATCTTATTAAAAGATCAAGTAGGAACATACCCTGTGGTGGTGCATTATAAAGCTCATTTGTGACTTCAACATGACCAGCAGCTTCTTTTGGAGTATCTACAGTACAGATATGCTCTTTTGAACCAGAACAAGATTCCAAACCTCTCAACTGTTTTCTGCGCAGAGCCTTCCCTTGCCGACCAATTGATGGCCTCAATTTTATGGTTTCTGGATGGTATTTGTCAAGAATCTGTGAATAGGAGGGTTAGTTTTGGACAAAGCTAACTAGGTACAAAAACATGTATCACAGCCTAAAATTTCATCATTCAGAAAAGAAAAATTGAAGTTTGATAATGCAAAAATAGCAACAGATCATTGCACTATCCAACTGATTCACTCCAGAAACTAACAGTAGACTGGCTACAATATTTGGTCCATCAAGAAACAAGAACATGACAAAGATTTGCAAAAATGAGGCAATATTTTTTTACCCATGTCAAGTAAACATTGGGAAGAAATAGAAAGAGCCAGCTAATGCAAGGAATGAAAATTTACAGGCCATAATTAGGGCAAACAATAAAAAGATCTCCAGACTAATGACTTGGATTATAACCAAGATGCATCAATACACTTAAAAAAAGAACAGTAAACATGGCATGAATGCATAGTAAACATAGTATGAATGTGACAAAAAGGAAGAACCTATTCCCAGCTTGATAAATACTAACAAAATTTCCAACAAAAAAAAATAACCAAAATACAGTATCTGATAATGAACGAGCAGATTTATGCTGAATTATCAAAATGAACAATATAGTCACCATTTGGAATGCAGCTCGAAAGGCATGTAACTCAAAATTCTGACGAGCTGCATCTTTAGTAAGACTTCTCCATCTCTCTGCACTCTGGTAGCAAAAGTCAACAAGGGTTAATCTTTTTGCAGAGAAAACAATAACCAAATATAACCTGCACTTGAAATAACTAAAACCAGCAAAGAAAAATCTTTAAATGAAAGCAGAGAGAAAGAGAGAGAGCACTAAGAAATATTGCTTCGATACAAGAAAACAAAAGGTTTGCTCCACTTGATGGCCTGCATTTGTAAGATACTTGATGAAATGCCAGTCACAGTTATTGCTGATCAAGCCAAAGAGTAGCATCTAAAAATTATTTCCCTAACAACAAAGATTACTTTGTTTATATTGCCTATTGGAACTGCCTTTTTGCAGCCCACCCCAGCCAGAAAAGACTTGCTGGCAGCAATCCACTTTGACAAAAAATGTTGATCTGAGGGGAACTAAGAGAAAAGCATAAAATAGTATCAAGAAGAACATTGAAATTTGTATCAATATGTAAAAGGACAAATGCTAAAATGATAAAAAAACATTTAGTGTAAAAGTTTTTTAGGGTTTTTGGCAGATCTGGAACCAGGGTTTTTTCCAGTGATGAATAAGAAAAAAGACGCTATATTATTCTAAGAGAAAAGAATACAAAGAGAGTTCTCCTTAAAACCTAGTATCCCACTCTTTATATACAGATGGGAGTTCTGTACTAATACAACTCCTACTTGGACCTCTTTTCAGTCAGTTTTCTGATTAGTCGGCTGCTGCTTTCCAAGTTGGTTTTGGACTGGTTTTAATGGACTGTGATGAATTTCAGATTTACTCAAGTATTTGGAGGGTACTTTGGTGCAACAATGCTTGAGATTTATTTGAGTCCCACATGGATAATCTGAACTCACTTTTTCTCCATTATTTCAGTATTTTGAGCTCTCTTCTTCTTCATTATTTCAACATTTAGAACTCAAAAGAACCATGTATAGTTCAAATCAAGGTTTACCGTTTCGGTTTCGGTTTCGGTTTCGGGACCCAGCGAAACCGATACGTTTCGGCCGTTTAGGCCGTTTCGGTTTCAGTTTCGGCCGTTTCGGTTTCGGTCGAAAGATTTTTTAAAATTATTAATTGGGTGTTGACCAGAGTTTGACTATATTTTGACTGTACTTTGACTTCAAATTAAAAATATGATAAAATATTAAAAAAAATTTGGAAAAATTTGAAAAATTAGGAATGAATTTATACTTAATATTACCATAATATTAAATATTATTTTAGTTAATTAATATTAATTTTGATAGTTAGTCACTGATATTGTCTACTTTTAATATATATTAGTATATTAAAAAAACATATAAGAAATAACATGAATATGATTAAAAGTTAAAATTAGCATAAGCACATTTAACTTTTCATTAAAATGTACTTCACACATACATAATTTTATAAATTTTAAGATAATACAACTAATCATCATAATCATCATCAGTTGAGTTTGGAACATCTGGGTGTGGAACTACAAATTCAGTACCTGGATGATCCGGACGAGCATTTGTAGACATATGAGCCAGAACAACTAGTTCTGCACGGTCTCGTGGCAGCGGTTCTGAAGTATAATCATATATCGAATGTCTAAAATGAAAATCATATTTTGACTAAAATTTAACTTTATTTCAATTATTTTTTAACTTCAAATTAAAAAATTATAATATGTTTAAAAATTTAAAAAAATAATGAATAATTACGTAAAAAATATTATGTACGTGAACAGTATCTGACAGAAATCGATACTGACGCCGAAATCAAATTAGCGATAGTGTTGGCCTCAGTGTAAGGCCGGCTTCATCTTGCGGAAGTACGTGTCAGGTCGGTGAGGGCGCGAAATAGGCGATAGAGTGCCGATAAACCAGCGAGTGCGCATGGCCCTTGGGCTCGGACACGAAACCAGCGCGAGTTCCTCTCTCCGCCCCCCTCCCCCTCCCCCTCCCCCCGGCGGCGGCGCCCGCCCGCCCGCCCGGGCTCGAGCCCGGCGAAGCTCCCACCGCCCGGCTCGAGCCCCGGCGAGCTCTCGCCCGCCCGGCCGAGCCCGGCGGATCCCGCCCGCCCGTCCGGGGCTCGAGCCCGGCGAAGCTCCCGCCCGCCCGCGCTCGAGCCCGACGAGCTCCCGCCCACCCCCGTGGCTCGAGCCCGGCGAGCTCCCGCCCGCCCGCCCTCGCTCGAGCCCGGCCGATCTCACGCCCGCCCCGTCCGGGCTCGAAGCCCGGCGAAACTCCCGCCCGCCCCGCGCTCGAGCCCGGCGAGCTCCCGCCGGCCCGCGCTCGAGCCCTGCGGAGCCCCCGCCCGGACTCGAGCCCGGCGAGCTCCCGCTCCCGCGCGCTCGTCAGCACGCGTTCCCGCCCGCGCTCCGGCGAAGATGAACAGTAACTATGAACAGTAAACCCTAACCGAAACGAAAAATTAGGTTTCGGTTCGGGACCGGCCGAAACCGAAACGTTTCGGTTTCGGCCGAAACCGCAAACCATGGTTCAAATACATCATAACAGAAAAATGACAGCAGCCAAAAAGGTCAATAAAGAATGATTACATGCTAAAACCAATATTGCTGTTCTCACAATCAGTTCTAAATATAAACAAAAAAGTACACTAGAATCAAACAACTTTATACAGAACATTTTACGTAAAATATCTACACTGCAAAAAGCAATAAAAAAGAACTACATCAGAAAGTAGACATAAAGAACCAAAAAATTTGGAAAAAAAATCTTAATCACTCATGTTATGATTTTGACAGCAATTGCATATCAGCTACCCACTAAACTACATGAATTTAACATTAAAATATATCCACAGCACTAAACTACTTGACATTAAGGCCAAGTGACATTGCACTCTTAATGAAAATTTCGTTCAAGCGACATGATCTCTTTTTGAACCAACACAATTTTCTATTCATAAATCAATCTACCAACAGAATTATAGAGAGAATGAGGCACATTTTCCAATTATAATAAACTATAGTTCATTATAATTTGCATATTTCAAAAGACCAAAAATTTTAGAATTCATTTCCAAAATTGGTTTTATAGGCCATTCTCATATTCGAGGTTGTTTATGATTAACAAGAGGTTATCCAGTTAAAAGATTTTCACTTCCCAGTTATGGTATCAAATTGTTCTTGCCTGACATTTAGTTCAAATACAAAGGCAATTAAACAGGCACAGTAGAATGAAATGTCAATAAAAATCAACACTAGCATAAACCTACCTGGCAAGCAAGATCTCGTGTGTTTTTCCCAAGTGCTAAACCAGCTAATTTAGCAGCATTGCTCATTGGAAAACCACATGTGTCTCTGGTGGAGCAATCTTCAGATAGTAAGTTGTAACAACAGCCAATGCAAACCAGTGCTTTGACGTGTTCACAGTCCACAAAGGACCTGAGAAAGTATATCCACAAGAAAATATAAGTTGTTGGAAGAAAAAAAAAAACTACAAAAGTAAAAAACCATCTCCAAAATTAAGAGAAAGATATTATTTTTAAGGAACAACTGATATTTACTGGATCATGTTGACTGAAAGATCTCCACATGAATGGAGCCCAGCAAGGACCAACGAAGACCTTACAACATTGCGTTGAACACTTTCTTTTTCTGTATTCAGTTTCGAACTATCATAGATGTTCTCCAAAATATGTTCACTGTCAATTGACTGCTCAACATATTTTATGTCCAATGAAGTAGCACTCAGGGCAGTCAGTGTATCACTTGAAAGAATGTGGCATGTGACTGTATGGGGCACTTTGAGATGTTCATTTCCTGCTCTGACAAATCAATGGAGTAGTAAATATGAAGAATAATGAAATAGAGGATACTGAAAATTAACAATAGGACATTAAATATCTTACCAAGTTGCAATTTGCGCAATTTAGCAGCATAATGCTTTTTTATTCTGTGTCCACGAGCATTTGTTACAGTTGCATGATGCAAAGATGCATCAATTGCAATTACCGACAACTGATAATGGAACGATAGTGCTTGTGCTAGATAACCCTGTAAATTTTGAAATAAGAATTGGTGAACAAGTGATAGTTATAAAGCATGGGCTATCAAGTGAAATCCTAGAGGTGTGCTTCAAGCCATTGATCATATTTGCAACATGTGAGACATCAAGTAGAGGAATGTGGATGAATGGAAGTGCTCAAGGATGTCCAGATAATGAAATTTTCTGAAGGGCATGACTGTTTCATTTCAAAATCTTCAACAGAATTGTACTAAAAGTATGCAAAACAGGGATTTGGTCTATCATTTACATATACAAATTGTACTTCGCATCATATGCTCTAAGTGCTTTCAACATTTTAAATGATGTGAAAAGGAAATCTCATTAGTACAAAAATAAGTATTGCATTTTCACCAAAAAGATAAAAACAACTTGTATGGGTGCAAGTCCAGGGCGTGTATTTTTTATTTCCAATCATGCCCCATGTCAAATCCAAAGCATGTTTTTGAAAAAGATGACAGGAAACGTTCCAAGAAGCTTGCTTGCTTGTCTCTTAAATTCCAATGAAAGATCTAAATCAATCTTTTAAGAGTCAAGCATTCCCGCCTTGGGTCAAGCGAAAGCAAACTTTTGGCCAAGGAAATAGATAGCTTTTAAGAAGCTTACAATGTACTTATATTGTCCACCATCAAAAAATTTGCTAAATGCCAAACAACAATTGTATGGAAAGTCTTGACTTCTGAACAAGCTGATGCAGCGGGAGAGGACACGAAGAATAAAAAGAAAATCACCATCTTCTTATAACAATAGATTCTTAAATCCACAATGAAGATAAAACAAAAACAAACCCAAGATAAAAGAATATTACTAATAGAAAAAACTTCTTTCTCTCTTATTACAAACTTGAGTTGTATATATAGTCCTCTAATAAATTTAGAATTCTACTTGATGTAAATGAAAAATAAGACTTAGACTTTATTAAAAATTCTACTTAACATATCTTAAATAAAAAATATTTAAATCTTACTCCTTATTGGGCTAAGATTATTATTAACTCAGACTGATAAATAAACTATAATTTTGACCAATACAAAATCCGAATTATCCAAGATAGTAAATAAGAAACTTGTAGAAATCGATTTCAACTTTCCAACAGATAGTTATTTGCTAGATTTGGATGAAAATCTTAAGAGATATGACCTTCGGACTGTAACTGTATGAATCCTGACAAATCATAATTGGAGTTGGAATTTAACTTACACCGAATATCTAATTTTACTGTAAAAAGAATGTAGTTATTTTACATCAGACCCTTCCACTTGTAAAAGACTTGTCCTTAAATCAAAGATTGAAATTTCTATTGTTGCAGTTGTGTTCCTCTTGAACTCTTTTTAATATAAAACTTGATGATGAAAATCAACTAGACTTTACCGAAACATATTACTTGTTTGATCTTTATTCTTCTAATGTCTCAATCTGTTTGTCTCTGCTATTAATCGATCCTTGTACTTTTACTCAATCGTTAAAATATTCTTTATGATATGTAGGTTTTTATATTAAATTTCGCACATTGAGTAATCATAATAAATTTTTGAATATGATGAATAATAACTAAAATAAAATATTATTTCATCATCCTTAAGTAGTGAAAAATTTTGTATCATTTTCACATCTTCACTAGTAAATTTTGGATAAAATAGTTGGTTCTCTCCGAAAATAAGATTATAATTTGTATCACAAGTAACTTTCCAATTTTGATTGAAATTTTCAATATGTGCAGATGGCTTCTTTTGTAAACTAAAATTTTCTTGAAAACTATTACTAGGCATATATAAATCCTCATTTAGACTTACTTCATTCATAAGAAAGGTATTTAAAATTATTTTTTCACTATTATCTTCTTATTTGGCATTCATCATTATAAAGGAACAAGATGTAGTATAAGAAAAAATTATAATAGAATTCATGACAATACTAACATCTGAATGATTTATCTCAAAATTTGTGATTTTCTTTTAAAATTTTTGAGAATCTAAATTGAATTTTACCCTTTCTTGAATCTCATACTTCAATTTGATGCGTATCTCCTTATAATGAATAAAGTAATCCTCTTATAAGAATTTCCTTTTTCAAAGATACCGCATCTCTAATCATGTTTGGAATTTTTGATTATCTTCTTTTGCATATTGTTGTTGAAGTTGCTCCCACCATGATGAAGTTTGTTCGTTGAGTTTTAATTCAACAATATTAATTTTCATTATCTCAGTAATCCTTAGACATCTGAAGAAATTTTGAAGTTGTTCTACACAATCGAGGAAGTTTTCATATTCATAAAAATCAGAAAGCTGATTTGACAAAACTGTTTCATGTGATAATCTCCAACACGGTGGATCGCGAGCCTCTTCGACGATCAATTGACAAACTTGATTCTTATTTCCAATCTACTTCAAAACTTCATATTTCCTAGTAAGAGAAGCGAGTAAATTTTGTTTCATCAAATCTCGAATTTGATAATCTTTTATATCACCGTTCATGCAGTTGTCGTCACCAACTATAATCAATGAAGTTAAACTTAGGAACAACGTCGCTCTGATACTATTTGATGCAGTGGATGAGAGAATGAGGGATCAGAAGAAAATCATTATTTTCTCACAACGATAGATCCTTAAATCTATAAAGAAGATAGAAGAGGACAAACCCAAAATAAAAGAATATTATTGATAGAAAAAACTTCTTTCTCTTTTGTTATAAACTTGGGCTGTATATATAACCCTATAATAAACTTAGAGTTTTACTTGGTGTAGAATAAAAATAAGATTTAGATTCCACTATAAATTCTACTTAATATATCCTAAATAAAAAATATCTAAATTCTATTTTTTATTGGGCTAAAACTGTTATTGACTCGAACTAATAAATAAACCATAATTTTGACCAATACAGAATCCGAATTATCCAAAATCATAAATAAGAAATTTGTAGGAATCAATTTCAACTTTCCAATGAATAGTTATTTACTAAATTTGAATGAAGATCTTAAAAGATATGGGTTTTGGACGGTAGCCGTACAAATTATGACGGATCTTAATTGGAGTTGGAATTCAACTTGGATTGGATTTCTAATTTTATTGTAAAAAAAAATATAATTGTCCTACATCACAAGCTCAAGAGCTCGAGTATTAAAACCAAGTATAAACCAGGCCTGTGACACTTTGCTTCAAATAACTAATGGCAAGTCAAAAGTAAGTGCAAAGAATATTTAGATGACATTAACCATGATGGGTTTATAAGATATAATCATACCTGGCCAGCACCAACATCAATAACCTTTTGGGAACCAACATCATTGGCAATTTTGCTAATGACTGCTGCCAGAACTTCCACCTGTTCCAAGTTATTTGTTTAGAATGAAATCAAGGGACCATCTCAAAAATTAAACAGTAAAGGGAAATATGAAATTATTGATTTAACTTAAAATAATTACATGTCCATGGTTTCAAATGGACAAACGGGAATTAGAAATTTTCAAGGTAAAAAATCATTTACCTACTTCATGTTTTTTCTTCAGATTCATGCCTTGTGTGAGAACACTACCAAGTGAGCTCACATGCATATCAGTTAACATCTGCAAGAAAACAAATTGAAATTAGAGATAAAAAGTGAAATTGTAAGTTTACCAATTTCATTGATGCTATGAGCTAATGCAATCTTTTTCAACCCAACTATTTTAAGATGGAATACCATTCCAAGCTAAGAATCAACCCAGTGGTTTGCTATTATTGATGAGGCTGCTGTTGCTCCTGCTCCTACTCTTATTATTCAATGTCTAATGAAAGAGCATACACTAATAACTGGCAGCTTGTCTTGGGACAACTTTGATGAGGTAAGCAATTTGACATTCATCCACAATACAATAATGAACACAGAAATGTCCCAATTGGGATCAATAAAAACATTAAACCTAAACGGTCAACAGATCTCCCATTCCAACAATAACAACTTTTTAGTTTAAATTACTTCAGCTTTCCATCAAATTGATAGAGCAACCTGTGTGAGCTGTCAGATGATACCCAATAGTCCATCAACAAAATCAAAGTAGTCAGCAATTTCCAATAAATTTGAGGTCTAAATTTCTTGCATCAAATTTGAATAAACAGCTTGATCATCTTCTAATATTGGATATGTTTGTTCCCTAGAACTCTGTCTAAATTGTTCAACGACTCCAACTACAATCCAATAAATATAAGGAATACAAAGGCTAAAGTTCCAGTCATCAGCTATTTACCAGCAGATCAAAGTATTTGAATAACTTCATTTTTCTGGTACAATGATTACAATTCCCAGAAGTTGTCCCCTCCACAAACCTTCAAGTCATGATATCCGAAGAGACTATGTGTATTGCCACACACCTCCACATCAAATGCCCTTCTAAATCCTACTTCCATATGCTCTCCTTACAGCAATTTATTATTACATCACTCAGATTAGAAGCCTACATCAAATCCAACCGTTAAACAGAGACGTAGTTCGAATCATCCAACAAAAGCAGAAGAGAAACAATCAGCCTCAGTAACAAACAACACTTGCAATATTCACAAATACATACCGGATGCGACAATTCCTGTTGGCGAGGCAGCACAAGCGACCTCAAAGTCCCAACAAATTCCCTTAATGATTTGGGCCAGTAATCCTACAAAGCAAAATCCGCACATTACAACAAAAAAATCACCACAAACTCAAAAAAATCAACTCGCGAGAAGAAAACCTGGACGAATCCAGAGGGGAGATTGAGGAGAATCTCGACGGGTTCTTGCCGGAGGCAGTCGATCCACTGCTGGTCCAGGAGCTCCCAGAGCTTTTCCTGAAATATCGGAAGGGGTAAGACCAGGAAATCGAGGAAGAACCAGGGTATCGATGGGAGGGAAGAAGAGGACCTTAAAGAAGTTGACGACGTGAGCTTCGAGGAGGGGCTTCCACCGCCGGAGGAAGACAGCGATGGCGTCCATCCACTCCCGCGTCTGCGCCGGCGTCGAGCACGAGTACTTCGCCATCTCCGCCGCCGATGCCGACGCCGAGATCTGGCGGAGGAGCTTCTATGGCGCGCAGGGGCCTGCCCAACGGGCTAAGGTCAAGGGTGTATTTGAGCAGCAGTCAATATTTGGCCAGCCCAATACCTGATCTATATCACTATTTCCCCATAGTTTTTTGTAGACATCTGCAGGGCTAGATATCCCACGAAACCGAAAATTAAGGGTACGGATGTGCACTCTATAATATTGATTTTCTATAAATAAATGGGATAATTACGTATAAATTTCTGTAATTAATTTTAATTACGTATAACTTCCGTAATTTCCGGAATTACGCACACCTCTCATTTTCAAAAATATTTACTTACACCCCTGATTATTATTTAATCAAATTTTTCCCAAAAAATTTCGATTTTACCCTCGATTATTTTTACAAATACATCCCTAAAAACTTATTTTTTATATTTTACGCTCCGAAATTCGGTTTTTTACAAATAACACCCCGAAATAACTCTGATTTACAGAAAAGTCCTCGAAATTCGGATTTTTGCAAATAAACCCCCGGAAATTATTTTGATTTACAGAAAAGTCCCCGAAATTTGGATTTTTGCAAATAACACCACGGCGCGCGGGAGCGGAGGCGGAGGCCGGGCGGGCGGGAGCGGAGGCAGAGGCGGGCGGGAGCCGGCGGCGGGAGTGGAGGCAGAGGTCGAGCGAGTGGGAGCGGAGGCAGAGGCCGGGCGGGCGGGAGCGGAGGCGGAGGCGGGCGGGAGGGGAGGCGGACACGGGCGGGAGCGGAGGCGGAGGCGGAGGCCGGGGCGCCAGCGCGTTGACACCCGGGCGCGGACGGCCAAGGCCAACGCCGTTCCGCCCCTGTATGCCGGGGATGGAGGCCGAGGCCAGCGCGGACGCATGCGCGCCGGCCTCGGGGTGTTATTTGCAAATAAACCCGGAATTATTCCGAATTACAAAAAAGTCCAGAAATGTTCTTATAAAACCCTCTCCTTCCTACTGTAGCCCTAAACCCTCAGCCGTCGTCGTCGCCGCCGCCGCCGCCGCCGCCGCTCTGCTCTGCCGCTCCCTGCGCTTATGTTGCCGTCGCTGCCCCGCCGGCGAGGACATCGCCATCCGATCGCTGGCCCCTTGCTCCCCCTCGCGCCGTTGCTGCCCCGCCGGTGAGAACACCACCGTCCCGTCGCTGCCGTCGCTCCCGCGCTCCTTCGTCCTCGGTAAGCCACCACCACCTTCCGAACCCCCCCCCCCCCCCCCCCCCCCCACACTTCCGGCCCGAACCCCCCCCTTTCCTTCGCGGCCGAGGCCGGCGAGGACGCCCGGCAGAAGAAGGCTGGGTGGCGGACGTCTGCGCGTGATGGCGCCCTGGCGCGGAAGTCGGAGGCCGAGTGATCTCGGCCGTCCGCACCGCTCCCCCTCGAGCCGGCATCTGCCAGCCGCCCGCCGCCGGATGGCCTTGGACCCGCTCCTCCCCGGCCCCCCGGCCTCGGACCCGCTCCCCGACCGACGGCCTCAGACCCGCTCCCCGCCCGACGGCCTCGAACCCGGTCCCCGCCGATGGCCTCGGACCCGCTCGACGGCCTCAGACCTGCTCCCCACCCGACGGCCTC